>JAUCNO010001758.1:21019980-21039762 GCA_032353835.1 Enteromius viviparus
TGAAGTTGCAGCCGTTTTTTTCTGTTTGCATGCGTTATTTTTAAAATGCAGTGCGTTGAGCTCTCTCGGCCACCGTACAAATGTGTTCATTTTAGCTCAAAATAAATAATGAAATTACATTTTGTGTAAATGTTAAGCAGATCTTTTTCCATAATACTTAAATGAGTTTATGAGGATTATTTTATTTTATTTTAGTTTTTATTCCCATTATTCTTAATGGCTGTTTTAATTATTGTAAGGTAATGAATTAATTGATTACTGTAAGGTCTCCCCCTCACATATAAAAATTCAAAAGAATTCTAAAAAGTATTGTATTCATGTTTCTGACAGGTTTTGTAAGAAAGGTCCATACAGAGAAGTATGAACTAATTTAGGCAGCTGCATATGTTTGCCGTTCTAGGCTACACATGCTCAGTTTTCTTGCCAATGTTTTTTTTAGGCCAACATGATGATAAATTCAGATCCGGCCCTTTCTGCATTACACAAATTGCATTTAAAAATAGCACATTCTTCATCTTTATTTACAAGGCACTGAAAACTGCAGCCAAGTATAATGCAGTTAATATATTCCACTGCAACTGCATTGATTACTCAGCTAAATGTAGACGCTCCCTTAGCATGTATTGACTCGCTGCCGTTTTAATGGCAAATAAATTCTGTATGACAGTTGCGTTCTTTTAACCTTCACGCTTCATCTTGGATGTCAGGTTTGACCCACTGGCTTTTATTCAACAGACTCTGCTGCCATTTACAAGACCGAGCAGAGGAACCCTTCGAGACAAGCTGCCATACAATGTCAAAGTCATAATTTCAGTGCATCACTGCGTCCTCGGCTGTTGGACACGAGTGTGTGTGTGTGTGTGACAGTCCTTATCACAGTCATCAGGGTTGGGGGGGGGACGCTGTATCCTCTAGTGCTGCACGCATGCTATTTATAGACCGGCTTCAAATTCAAACAACCTGCGCTTTGAGACATGGAAAGAGAGGCGGAAAAACAATGAAATGTTTCGTAGTGGGAAATTAAATTTGCACGTTTGCCGCTCGCTTGTTAACATCCACTTGCATCACTTGTTTGCCTCTCTGTCAGATCGGAGTGAGTCACATCCACAGGGGATCAAGAAATGCAGGTGCTAATTCATTTGAAATCAACTTATTTGGCCTCTGCTGGCCTTTGCTTAAACGGCTCGCCACGCCTATGGCTAGCACATATGAGGAGCTCCTTTAGCTACTCTTAAAGCAAAGTCATCAATTAAAAATATTTCCTTAGCCAAATACTGGGTCATTAAAAAGTGAACAATTAGCCACTAACCCTAATATTGGGAGGAATAACTATATCTGTTTTTGGTCTGCGGTGTGCATGCTTACTATCACACACACCCACCCTTATGTTGACATCTATACACCTGATAGGAAGGGCTTGATAAATGCAATGGGTTTTTAGCGGTGCTGGCTCAATGACACTAGCAGGGTTTTACGCACAAGGTAAGTGCAGATACCAAGCTACTCCCTCTTGCGTTCTTCAGATCTGCTTCAAATTGTTAACATTTAGCATTTTGCAAACAGTTACATTGTTATCTACGTAACACATCTGTCTCTTCTCTCATTTTTTCCCCCAGAATGAACAAAGTGCTTGGAAGGACAATGCTATGAGCGTTCAGAGTTGAAGGTCATAATCAAGTGTAGCCATTGCTGGAAGAAAATATCAGTGTACAGGATGCTTCTGCTGACTATATCTGAATCTGTGATTCTTCCCCCTCATTCTAGAATCAGCTATGGATAACAAGGCAAAAAACACGCTCTGTGTCCAGACTCTGATTTCAAGGGAACTGGCAGATACCTGCTATGGAATATTTATGGACCTCTCTGATGTCAACTAACTTTTTTTCCTCTTTGGTTTTGTCTTTCTCTAAACCATGCTGGAAAAACCCAAGTAAGTTCTTTAATTGAATGTGAACAGTGAATGGAGAGCCTCATTTAGCATGCAATGAATTTCGGTTTTCTTGTGTTATATTATAATCTGCATGGGATAAATACTCCAGTGTGTCTTATCGTGGACATGTGTACAAAGTTAAGCTTTCCATCAGGACTCAGATTTGCTTTTGTGGACTTCTAATCAGCATTATATGCTGCAAGGTCTTGAAAAGATACATTTAAGCAATCCTTGTTGGTGAAAAACAAAACGCAAAGCAGAAAAACAAGGGCTACCAAGGACGGTGCTCAGGTGCTGTTCCTAAAGCGTACAAAAATTTGCTTAATTTGAACATTTGCACCTGCTCCCTGACTCTTTTGCTACTCTTGGCTGTGGCCACGCTCCATCCCTCAGGATGAGCCAGAAGTCCGACTCAGAGACTGAGAGCTCCCAAGCACCGGTGATTTATACGGTGGAGGAACTGGAGTGCAAGATCTGCTACAATCGCTTTGACACCCGAGCTCGCAAGCCTAAGGTGCTGAGCTGCTTGCACCGGGTCTGTGCCAAATGTCTAAAGAAGATGGTGGAGCTGGACTCGTCTCCGAGCATCATCAGCTGCCCCTTCTGTCGCCACGAGACTCACGTACCTGATGAGGAGATCTGGTTGCTTCAAGATGACAGCAACATTCTGGCTATCCTGACTTACCAGGACCGTGCGCGTAAGAGCGGCACCACACCCAGCGGCGAGGTCCTTTTGACGCCCAACAGCCTAAGTGGAGGCGAGCAGGCCCACAGCTCCTCCGACTGCCTCGTCATCACAATCATGGAAGTCCCTGGAGAGTCGCAGTCCTCTGACTCTATGAGCATGCTGAACATGGTGCGCTTGTATCGGCCGGCCAGCTTGGACTCCTTGCCTTGCCACCTTCCTGTGCAGAAGTGTCGGGCTTGGACGTCTCGTTCGGTTCCTCGCTTTCTAATGGGTTTCCTTTGCCTGGTCTACTTTAGCTCGCTGCCACTGGGGATCTACTTGCTGATGATCCAGCAGCTTACGATGGGAGTGATCTTGGTCAGCCTTGTGCCCTCCACCCTGGTCCTTTGCGTGTTCTACGGCTTCTGCCAATGTCTGTGCCACGAGATCATGGAGGCCATTGCCACATAACACCCTACGCTCTGTCCTTGGGCGCATGTTTGGACTAGCAAGACCTGTAAAAGAACAAAAGCCAAATGACGCATATCTACTAATCCCAGACACATTTTTTTCCGTCGCACCAGATTATACCAGCATCTATCAGTGAACTCCTTGTAACTCACCTCACATTGTATGCAGGGCCAACTGTACTTGACTTTAGCAGTTAAAGCTTGATTACCAATGCAAGCTGGAGGTATTGAATTTAGACTGCATCAGATCGCTGTGGTTTTGTATCGTCTTTAGCTCAACCAATGGGTCTTCAACAAACTATGAACATGTATACAATATAAAGAACATGCAACGGAGAAAGAAGTCCTTCCACACTTTAACGTAGAAACCACAGGATGTGTTCAACAATACTAGATGAATTTGTTTGTTTTCCGTTATCTTCTGAATATCTGTGGTATAATTTCAATCATTGTCTCAATGTTCTCGTTGAAGTTCCTAGTTGCCTTTGTAAGGCATGTCAATGGCCAAGCTGTAATGTACATGTAAAATAAGTGAATTTGTGTTTGTCATTGCTATGAGAATGAACAAATACTTTTAAGCCACCTGTTAGATATTCAATAAAGATTCTTCCATATCTAACAGAAATGCAGATTAAACTGTAATGTACACTTACCGTACTTGAACACCTTTTTCCTACTTTCAATTACCATTTACGCAAATTATGGTAGTACCGTCCGTTTACACTGTAAACAATCAGCAAATTGTGTATGCAATACGCATTTCCAAAAACTGGGTATAGTGAGGTGCCAGTATTTTACTCACCCTTAAACAATTTATCATTAAATATTCAAATAATATAAAAAAAATATAAAAAAAAAAAAAAAAAAAAGTGTAAAAGCATTGACAAATTACTTTCAACGCAACCCTAAAGACACTCTTTCTATCTGCAGAAATATTATGGACATGTTAAATATCATTATAGTAATATATGTTTATATTTGTAGCAATTACATGTTTAAAGCATCTGTGTGAAAACAAACATGGAGAGACGCAAGAATCCAGGGAGAAAAATGAAAGATTCTTAATGCCTCTCAGGGCAATATTCATATTTTCTATCGTAAATTCAATCAAGAGAGCAGACAAGAAATGTTGTCTTTTTCATTTACTTACAGTGGGATAAAAAGGAAAATAATCAGCTGGAAAATAATGCATTGGGCTGAGCAGAACTGTTCTATAGATATCGTTATATCACATTAATATACCCCACTTCTTTACAGCCCATTCCACCAAAATAACAAATAAGGATTATTTGTAGTGCAATCTTATGATTTGATATTATTTGTAGCCATCTTCCATAATTTTAACCCAGTAGGCTTGTTTGGAAAAAAGGTGGATAGTTCTAAAAAAAGAACAATGACAAAAGTATACTTTTGGATTTTCATTGCAATGTAATGAATTTAGTAATTAATGAATCTTACTTTGTATAAAAGGAATACTCTCCTACATCACAATTTTAAGTGTGTGAAGCCGATTATAGTTGTGACTGAGGAATTATGTCAGTGCCTATTACAGCTTTGCTGTTTTGCTAACTGATACGAGCTAATATTACTGGTGTTGCTCAGGAGATTTGACCCATGGGAGCATACGTGTTGCATCAAGCGACACACAGCTTTCAAACAAGCCCAAGTAACCACAAAGGAGTCAATAAAGGATCTCCGTCTGTTCCTCCACAATACCATATCACTCTCCCTGTGGACAATTAACTTCACATAAACCACTGTGCACAGCACACACATTATTACACACACTCCCAGAAGCACACATATATATACAGACGACCGCACACAGAAATTCATTATGCATGGATCTCTTGATAGAAAACCTTGTCCTCCCAGCACTGCATGTGTTTCTTAGAAAGAAAGAACTTTGGCATAATGATCTACAACGCAAGGTATACTGGGAGCATAGACTGCAAGGTTTGGGCCTAATTTTAACAAGTGTCCCTGAAGAGCAGCCTCTATAAAAGCTTTGGAAAAAAGTACACAGGTAAGCGTACAAGTACAAGGAGGTTGGCAGAAGTGTCGCCAACAGATGTAATCAACGCTGAGAAACAGGACTGTCAAAACAACTCGCGGGTTTCTGAAGGCTATGAAATCGGAGAGATTTCTTTGAGGCTCAGTTAGCGGTAAGTGGCTTTTTACTTTTATACAAATAGAAATGTGTAGCCTTTAAACTGAACATTATCACTTTAAAATAATATAAGGCAAAATAAAAGTTGTACATATGTTGTTAAAATAGAACTTTAAGAAACCAGGTTAAAGAAAGTAGGCAAATAAATTATGTTTGAGCCTGGAATTAGATAGAAAAAAAGTAAAGATACAAGATTAAAAACTTTCACATAACGTAAAGACCAAATCTACCATATATCATTTGGAATATATGAGATTGAGACCATCAATAACTCTTAAATGTTCTGTAAAGTTTAGGTCGTTCCCCCACACCAGTGGTAATGAATCGCTGGAGGCAGTCAGTGGTGGAGATCCAAACCAGAAAGAGGCAGGTGAATGAATGCGAGCGTGCACAGGTCGCCCTGAGCAAAGTGACAGCCTGCTTCCAGCAAATGGCCACCTCCTTGGGGAGCAACATGGATGGGAGCTTCCTTAGAGAGGAGCTGGGGGAAACCAGGACAGTAGCTTATAAAATATGCTCAGGTAAGAATGGACAAGTAGAAACAGAACACAAGCAGGAAACAGTTTGGCGATGCTAGTGGTGCAGAAATTTTACTTTGCCCTTTCAGTATTTTTCCGCACTGCAAAAACTAGCTGGTGGCCATATTAAATTACGCCACATTTAAACTGCGGAGAGTTGACTTGATCGACTCATGTTTCAGGGCTTCACCGGAGGCTGCTAAGTCTGCTGATAGAAATGGAGCAAGGACAAGAGGACAAAGAACAGGTTGAACGACTTTGGGTGATCTGCTTGTCCAGCTTGGAAAACTTCCAGCAGGACCTAAAGAAAGTCAAAGTCTTGCAAGAGATATTCCCCCTGACCCAGCGCAAAGATCGACAAGCCCTCATCAATGCAGGGTATGTGGGTGGAACTTCGGAAGTAGCAGCTCGGGCAGCCATGGTGCAAACACCGTGGTTATCATTAGAGGAGACTGCAAGCCCAGACCTGAAAAACCACATAGTGGAGATTGATATTCTGCTTGAAGAAATGCTTCAGAGAGTTAACGTTCCATTATGGTCTGTTGAACCCACACAAGAAGCCTGGGTAGAAGG
Organism: Enteromius viviparus; assembly: GCA_032353835.1. NCBI lineage: Eukaryota > Metazoa > Chordata > Actinopteri > Cypriniformes > Cyprinidae > Enteromius > Enteromius viviparus. The sequence continues at coordinate 21,026,309 of JAUCNO010001758.1, forward strand.
CGTTTCGACCCAAGACGGTGGGCAAGAAGAGGATGAAAGCTTGGAGGACATCATGGAAGTGGAAGTGGTGTCTCAAAATAATAAATCAGGTTGTTGCAATCACCACAACTGCAAAGTAGGCTGTCTGCTATGTCTGCTTAGCTAAGTTCTGGAAGTGGGTTGAGTTTTGAAATCGATGCAATAACCTTTTTCCTTTATAACACAAGTTACAATTGTTTGACCATTATATTCTGTAAACCTTTAAATTCAAGACAGAACATTTTGCAAACTATATTCTTACCTGTTCAGTTGCACACCGTTTTATATTGTATAAAAAAAAACAAAAAAAACAAAAACTCATGTCTCATTTCCCCTTTTTCTCCAATAATTTGGGACACCAATTCAATTAGCATTTTATTCAAGCAAGTTTAATACAACATAGAAATAATATACACACAGACCCATTAAAGAAAATTTACATTATTATGAACAAGAAAACAGACACAAGATAAAAACAAGAGGTAGACGTTAATATTCATGGTCAGTTCTTGTAGGTTGCATGCAAATGGGTTTTGAAGGCTGCAACAAAAGCAATTGGAAATTTGTTAGATGCAGAACCCACCCAAAACACTGACTTACAAACAATTCTCTAAAAAGAGTGCAACTGCTTGACTCTGGCATAAACAATTACCTTCCTGGTCATCCCACAGTTCAGCAGCTGCAGAATTCATTGGACTATCATTGTTGGGTTCTAAAAACAAGAATTCAGGAGTAGGATGATCCAGACAAGACAGTAAACAAGTTATTAAAAACCATACAGTCACAAAACTTGTTTCATGTTGTGGTTCAACTTCAATTTATGGCATAACTTCAACTCGTGAATCAAAAATGATTCAAGTTTCTGAATTTTTAGCACTACTCGCGTCAAACGCATAACCTACCTCCTAATAAACTCTGAATGGACAATAGAATGGAGCGGACGTCATATAGTGCAGACCACTTGTCCTTTAAAATGTCTAGACAGATGAAGCCATTCTCATCAACATTTGGGTGGAAACAAGCAGTGACGAATTTCACCCGAGGGGCGTTGTAGGGGTAGCCGCTAGGAAACTCTAGTGAAAGTTTGTACCTCAGACCTTCATAAACCTGATCAGGGAAAAAAGATGATCCATTTAAATATAATCTTCCAATTCAACTTCATTAGCATGTCGTATGCAAGAATCCCATTTCCCAACAACGCAGGGAAGAAACAACAGTTGTTCCTACCGTTCCTTGAGCTCCATCTATTGTGCCAATCCATTTGAAGAGATTGTCAGACTCTGGAAACGCTGAAATGCCTTTGTCTCCTGACATCTACATTTAACAATACACAGAGTTAACATACTACAGTTAAAAAGACCAAACTAAATACCAGCTGTATAAAAAGCTCTCACCATTAGCGTCATCAGCTCTTGCTGAAGCCTGAGGAGGAAATTGGAGACATGAAAAATTTTAATTAAAGAAACAAAACTTAAAAAGATGATTTTAAACACCAGTTTTTGTTATTATAAATTGTTTAAACCGCAATGAAACATAATAGCACCCACTAGAATTACAAAAAGTCCTAATGGTTTTCCATGTAAACTATAAAACTTTCTAGCTTTCAATTATAAAAAACAACAAAAATTCCTGTCGGACATAGCAACACATTCAAAAGTACTTAAAAATATCTTGTAAACCCAAGGGTTATTTCTTTAACATGGAAGGACAATCTGTGTAATGCTTAAAATCACACACAATGTCTGAAGCACTGAATAATTGAAGACAAAGTTTAGTATTAAATGTGATCAGTTACTCAGTATGAACATTCTGCGACACATCCTGTAAACAACTGCAGGGACATTCAGAACAGCAGCACTCTTGTTCGCTTAATATGGTTTAATTCCAGTGCAATACATAATATATTTCAATACAAATAGTGTTCGGTTTATCTCTTCGAACCACAACTAAACGCATAAACAAGCCTATAAGAACTGCGGTTGTTACAGAAGCATGTCATTTTATTCCATTAGAACTTATTTTGCAGATATTACATATATTCGGATAGGAATCCCACATATATTTCTCTCGGAGGACGGTACCACATAGAAGCGCTCAGTACATTTATAAGGGGCTATCAGCAGCAATCGAACCTTTTAGTGACGGATCCTTTCGACACGCTTCCGCTGGTTTCGCTGCCCTTCAGCGCCGCTGTTGACGAGGCTGCCGCGGGATCCATATTCTGAGAGGCCATCGCGTCCGATCTGCAGAAAGAAAAACACGTTACATCAGTCATAGCGGTTTAGCACACAGATGTTTACTTTGCGTTAGTGTGTTTCACGCCAACCTGGCTAAACTAACCGGCAGAAGTTAACTGAAGCTAGTGAATGGAAACTGAAGGCTGTTTTTACAAACTAACTTAACCGAATTAAAACGGATACGATTTCGTTCACATTCTTGAATGTGTGGTAAATGGCTATAGGCCTAACGTTACTCAAAATATAGGCTAGCCTAGCAGCCAGTGATAACCTAAACAAACCGACGAAGCGTCATAGAAAACGTTTTAAAAAACACACGTATCACCTGAAGCTAAAGTATAATCAACGACATCAGGTTAAGGTATCTGTTTAGCGAATAATTTATATAATCAAACAAAGCAAGTATACAACAATAAAACGTGTATAAATCATCTTTAGATATACAAAAAAAGCAGTATTATTACCAGCTGTGTTCAGTGCAGTAGACAAAACTAACCGATCGCTGTACGAATTTTTTAAATCACATCCCGCCCCCCCGTTTAAACTTAGGTTGCCAAAGTGAATTCTCCGCCTTACCATCAGTTCAACCAATCAGAAGCACAGATTACGAACAAAGCGATACCATAGCAACCAATCAGCGCTGCTGGTAGGCACAAAACACTTTGATTTGATTGGGTAATACAGCCAGGTGGGCGTGTCTGTAACCGTTGATGAGTTTGAGTCATTCAATGCCAGAAACGAACTGGTGGTTAAGTTTGCTTATTCATGTAAAAACACCATTTGGCACAAAACTGTTTATTGGTAAATATATTTGCATACATTAATAAACTGTTCTACATTTTCAGGTGTAACAGATATTAAGTGAATATAACAGGTATGAAATTCATTTAGAAAATAATTTAAATACTTACCAACACCCCACACTTTTCCATAAGCTTTAAAATCAGTCAATTTTTTTTCATTTCATTTATATATTTTTTTAAAAACATACTTAAGTTACAAAAGATAATATCAGGTAAAAACATTACGGCGCATAGCGTAGTTCTGCTGCAAAAGGAAGTAGCTTTTTTTTAACAATGCAATATATTTAGAAAAGAAAGAAATAAGTGGTAAATGAGACACACTAAATAAATTCATTTTAAAGCAGATATGACAGTTCATAAAATTAATTTGTTTAAAAAAATAGGACACAGAATCATGGGAAACACAAAATGTCCATTAACCACAATAAAAAAAAAATTCAGGCCTATATGTGCCTCCCTAGATATTCAAGTCTTTTAAATACAAACCCATGAAAATGCACACAGTTAACAGAAAAAAAAATCAGATCTATACAATTTCAGACAATAGCATGTGAAATGAAATGTGGGATTTTGATTTGCCAAGTAAACTTCCAACACAACAATTTCTGGGCAACTTGATTATAATGTCTGGGTCTACCGTAAACATCGCACCAACAAAATAAACAACTAAAAGGTACAGTTATGATAAATTGGTAACACTCGAGTGTCCGTGGTCCAACGACTTGCCTGGCGAGGCTGGCACTACATGGCAAGGTCATTTTCTGTCTTCTGTCCTTCCATCGCCTTCTGCATCTTCTCCACCATCCATATGGGCACCAGAAATGGTTTCAATTCATCCAGCTTCAATTCAGGGCAGTCCCTAAGATTCAAAGAAAATGTTATGATGCATGTCGTCTGTAAAATTCATTTTAGAAAAGAAAAATGTTTATTTACTTGTAGTCTTCACTTCGGGCAAGATCAAGAATATCCTCTTCTATTAGCAGATAGGCCTGAGAAAAGAAAGAGCTTAAATAAGATGACAAAATGTAGATTACTACTTAATTTTTTGCTTTATTCCTTAAAGGGTTAGATCACCCCAAAATGAAAATTCTGTCATTAATTACTCTCCCTCATGTCGTTCCAAATCCAGAAGACCTTCTTTAATCTTTGGAACACAAAGTAAGATATTTTTGATGAAATCAGAGAGCTATCTATCCCTCCATAGACAGAAACACAACTGAAGTGATCCCAGATCCAGAAACACAGTAAAAAACATCAGTAAAACAGTCCATGTGACATCAGTGGATCAGCCTCAGTTTTGCAAAGCTAGGAGAATACCATTCTTCTCCGCTGAGTGACATTTTCCACCATTTTTTAGATTATCACATCGCAATACATACGTGTGCTTTATGGCATTTGACGTGCATGTACATAATCTACATGAAAACATACGTATGCATTGTGATCATCTCTAAAATGGTGGAAAATGTAACTCAGCTGAGAAGAATGGTTGAGTAAATTGCGTTATTTTTGTTTTCTTTGTGCAAAAAAAGTATTCTCCTAGCGTTGAGCCACTGAAGTCACGTGGACAGTTTTACAGATGTTTTTACTACGTTTCTGGATCTGGGATCATTTCAGCTGTGTTGCTGTCTATGGAGGGACAGATGGTGCTCTGATATCATCAAAAATATCTCATAATGTGTGTTATGGAGATGAAAGAAGGTCTTATGGGCTTAAAAAGACATAAGGGTGAGTAATTAATGACAGAATTTTCATTTTTAGGTGAACTAACCTTTTAATACACCCTAAAATGACCATTAGTTGAAAACGTCCTCTCCCTCAGGCCATTCAAGATGTAGATGGGTTTGTTTTTTAATCACTTGCTCACCAACGGACCCTCTGCAGTGGATGGGTGCCGTCAGAACGAGAGTCCAACAGCTGCTAAAAACATCATCGTAATAATAATAACCACTCCAATCCTTCAATTAATACCATGTGAAGTCAAAGGTTGTGTTTTTCTAGTAGTGTGATGTTCTGACGGCACCCATACACTGCAGAGGACCCACTGGTGAGCATGTGATGAAATGCTACATTTCTCCAAATCTGTTCAGGTGAAGCAACAAACTAACATTGGATGTCCAGAGGCACATTTTAATTTCTGGGTGCATTATTCCATGTTTTGTCCTCACCATCTTTCCGCCGGTAGCTCTCATGTGCTGTCTTTCTGAAAGCCAGTGTTTGTCCTGAGCATCTGCAGCATACTGAGACAAAAAAAAAACTAAATATTTACACATGAACACAGAAAAAGTTTAACGAATGCTCAGAAAAAGACTAAAAGTACCTTGAAGAGCTCTGCATGCTTGATGTAGATTCTTCCTCTAGTACCACCCATTCCCAAAGCCCTGAAATGATATTAGTACTTGTTGAATGTATACATAAATAATATACATAACATAATAATCTGAGCAAACCTCTGTACACTTACTTATTTGCCCTGGATCCCAGAACGAACGTGCTGCTCTCATTTAGTCTGGATGGGTCCCACTATACAGACATCAACATACACTCACATTAACATCATATAAACATCTCAGTATCACTTATCAGGCTATTTTAATCCAAATGCACATACCTTAGGTCCATCTCGCTTTATTGGCTCGGATATTTTGAGTTTTGCTCTGCGGAGGAGGTTTTAAAATGTCAAAAGCGTATAATTTGTGGAGATAGTAGATAAGGAAAACATATGGACACTTACGCAGTGGTGTACGGAGCTGGTCTGTCATACTGTGCAACAGGACCTGGGGGGCGACCTTTCCTCTGGAAATAAACATTAATATACAAACATTATATATTCATTATAGGTGTTGGTGTTAAAAATAACAGCACTCTGGGTTTTGAGATATTGTTTAAGGTCATTATTTTTTATAGCGTTTAATAGTTTGGAGACAGAAAGATTTTTTTCTTTATAAATTATTCACCAAGAATGCATTATATTGAAGTTTCAAAAGCAGTTTTCTATTATTTATCACGGTCTTCATTATTTGAAGCCACACGAAGGTTTTCAACAATACAGAGCAATGTCTTTCAGCATATTAGAAGTGAAGACTGGAGTAATGATGCAGACCACAGGAATTAATTACATTTGACAATACATTTAAATCAATAAAAATACTGTTATTTTAGATTGCATAATATATGCAAGTTTATTTTATAAACCTTTTTGGTGATTTGACTGTCTCTCTGTCCAGAGGTGTCGTCTGGCTGCCGTGCACGCTGTGAAATGAACATTGATAACAAATAATTATTAAGCAAATACAGAACAGAAAAATGCCTGCTACATTTCCAGTTCCATTCATAGTTTTTCAGATAAGTGTGCAGGTTTCCACTCTTGAGGAGCTGCATAACAATTTGGATAACATTTACCTTCACTGTTGGGTCAACACTGGGTTTCTGGTTGGTTTTCTCTGCATCAGGAAAGAGCTGCTTTGCCTGGAACAGAATCGGATCATTATCAACTCATCATTTTATTTACCATGTTTGTAGTACTGTGCATAAATCATGTTTTACATGTTCCAAGCAGTTTCTGCAAGCATCTCTGATTAGCTGCTCGGGCTGGACATCTCCTCCAACATTCTCTTTCACGTTGATGGCCGCCTTCTCAAAAAACTGCATAAAGAATAAAAATTAAAAAAATCAGAGCAATTTACTCACACCCAACCAGTCCCATAATAACAACATGATTGATCAGTCACCTACCTTCATATATTTTCTGAACACAGCACGGATGTCTTCATTGAAGCTGGGCTGCAGAACGGTCCTCAGAAGATCCATGGAAATGACAGGGTCTGTATAACTGCACAGTCAAACACACTGATGTTTAGAAAGAACCACAAATAACCTACAAATAGCTTTCTTAGAGCGCATTACCCCGTGATAGGACAAAGTAGCTAAAGTATGAAAATATGGACTTCTCTTAAAATACCCATTAGTGGACTTACCTGACCGCCATCTGTGAGCGCCGTCCTCTGCGATGCACCTGTCTGTGTTTAATCATGATGTTCCAGGGATTCTGCAAAAATATATTTTTATTCAATAAAAGGATGCAAGCCCTCTTGCATGTTTAATAATGTAACGAAAGCTTCATTAATAAATAATGTGTATTAGCAAGTTTATGCATGCAATTGAATAGCTTGAGTAATATTTATATATATGATATAATTGTTAACTGCTCTAAAACAAGGGTTCGTTTTGTTTATGCACATTGTTTTTCTTTTATATTTTTTGGGGTGGAATGTAACCTATAAAAGCTTCGTGTTCAGTTATGGTGCATACAGAGAAAGAGGAGGAAGATGATGACACGAGTTTGACTCACCACTGTCTGGACCTGCTGCTCGGTGAAATCCTGCTGGAGCCAATCTCTGCGTCCCTCACTCCTCTGGGCCCCCATCATTCACAATCAATATATCAATGAAGATCGACAGAAAGGCTACAGGGGTCTCTTGATGCTGATCGATAAGTGTGCACTGCGACCTGACAGCAACTCAATGCAGTCGCGAGCTAATTCAGACCCTTTAAATTTGACTACAGATATGCATTGGGAATAACCGGTTTAACGGCACGCGTTTCGAAACAATGAAGTATTCGGGGGAAAAACACTGTTTGTCAAAGTTCGAGTGCTCGATGAATTGTCTGTCGCTTCCTCAAGCTCAATAATGCAGTGACGTAAACAAAATTGTAATCGCTTGCACTTTCTGGCTCGAATTTCAAAATAAAAGACTAGGATCGGTAGTGCGCATGCGCATCATCACAATGGGCGTGGTCACATGTAAGCGTCCCTCAAACGGAACGAGCGGCCATCATTGTTGTGGCGCGCAAGACGATAACTTTATAAAATAATTATAATTAATAAAAAATTAAATATACATTTATACAGTTATATTATGAATTTAATTTATATGTATGCTAAACACCCCCCCCACACACACACACATATATATGTATATATATATATATATATAAATACATACATAATGTAATATTAAATAAATATTTACACGCACTTACATATAGAATATATGTATTAAAATATGTTGGCTCTATATATAAACACACACATAAACCTGGTATTACTATTGTACCATGTCCGAAATAAACAATGGTAATATCATGGTAATTTTTGTTAGTTTTAATTTACAATTCTCTGTACAATGTTTCTGATGACACTTCAAATATGCAAAAATAAATAAATAAATAAAAATGCCAGAGATTGCAGGGGTTTATGATTTCAATATTTTACTGAGAGCTTTTCTGATTCAGAGGAAAATCTTTATACCACTTTAGGTGATGGGAAATGCCACAACACTGATAATATACAGGTAGAAGAAAAATCATATAAGCACAGACATATTTACATTCACTGAATCTTTGTCTTTATCAGAATAAGATTACAGGGGAGACATTCATGGCATTTTAGAGGACACTGAATCAAAGACGCAATGGTGACCAAATATAAATCAATCAACATGACTGATAAATACAAATCAGTTAAAAGCCTAGTGTGGCAAAGCGTACGACTAATTAAACCATACATATCTGTACAATTTATAATTTTTTTGTAATGAAAAATATAAGGTCATGCAAAATAAAAAACCAAACATATCTTTGTAAGAAAACAAAGAACAACAAAAAAAAGTGTTATATAAAAATAAAGTTATGAATAAATGGATGTTTTTGCTGGTTACACTGTATGCATTACTGATGCGATCGTACACGTTTCTACTTTAAGATACAAGATAAATTCCTCCTCTTTTAATAACACTTTGGTTTAGTTTAAAACAACTATTTCATAAATCCTATAATTCATAAACAGTTATTTAAGGACCAAAACGTTAAATTAAACAAAAAAAAAAGCATGGTGAAAAAGACATCTTTTGTTTGCGTTCCGAATAAATGCTCATAAGCCGTGTAGGAAAACGCCAAACTTCATAGCCATGTTCTGTACAACATCTACAGTTCTGCTGGTGATCCACTCTGGGATTACAAAATCCAACAAGTGCCCAATGCTTAAACCAAGGGTTATATTGGATTTTATAAATGGCAAGCTGGGTTACATTACATGTCAAACCACTGGAATGCTTTTAAACTTAATATAAAAGCCATTTCCCAAGTTTGGCTACAAGACAATGTAGAATAAAAACAACCAAACAAACCTATACGGTCTTACAGATGGAAGTGATTGGGCTTAATAAAGTGATACAATATGAATTTCTACATACGTATAAACATAAACAAAAATATATCCACCATTGTAGTGTTAATAATCGCAACATTTAAAGTCCAATTGTTGCTACAGATGCATCAATAATTTCTCTTTCTCTTTTTTAAAAATGTACATTCAAAACGCTGCCCAGTGATACAATTTAAACCAATATCATGTAAACAAATTTCTGATTAGAAAAAAAAAGTCATTTTTTTAAAGCACTTTTCACAAAACGGTGAAATCAAGGCAAAAGCAACCAATTCTAATAACTGGACGCCAATGCAGTTATTAAAGAAAGAGTAAGCCCCTCATTTACTGCTTCGTTTGAATTTCCAGGTGTCGCTGCTCTCAATTATAAAACACCCGAAATGAGAGGTAGACTCACTGGAGGAAAGACGAGGGGTGTACGCCATATTAAGGAGCTAATTCATTTTCAATAAAACACCACAAACAGTTGGAATAATGCTTTCATAACTAAAAAGAATTTTGACTTTTCTTTTTCCACCTAAATGCTACAACTGATGTGACCCAGAATGCCACATTAGGACAGGCTTGTACTGTACAGAAACCAAGAACGCAATAAAGGTAGAAACAATTTCAGATTTGCTATTGTGTTCTGTACAATATTTTAGAAACGACCGAAAACGGACGGGCTTTCACTGCAGATGCATGACCGGGTGGAAACTAGAATATAAATATTTTTTTCTGCTTCTTTACTGACCTTTTTGTTATTACATACAGTATATATTCTGCCTTGAAGCAACCAAACATTGACCTCAACTCTGAAAGGAACGCCTATGAACTGGTTTAAACTTTGATTAGCGCTAACGCATGTCAGGATGAAGGCATTTAAACATAGCTGCCTGATCACCGATCGTCTTCTGAATCATCTAAAACACCAATATACAAGCATCGGTGCATCAACTCATTGACGGCTTCATAATCCTGCCAGTGAGAAAAGCACAGAGTTAGAGTGAATATCACAAAGCCTGTCTTATTTCAACCCCAAATCAAAGAAATAAGCTAATTTATTTTGCTTATAAGAATATGAAGCCTATTTAAAAACTTGTTTTTGTCATTTTATATACACCTTAAAGGAAAAAAAAAATTAAAATAATTTACTACCGTAATGCAAAATATATTTTGGTAGTAAAAGCCCAGTGCTGCGTTGTGTTTAATTTAATTTAGCCGTTTTTTTTCTGTATAAATATAACTATTAGTTACTTTTTAACTGTAGTACAGTAAATAATTACTGTATAACAAAAATAATGTAAAGAAATTTAATGAAAAATAATTTAGAATAACAGAAGCTCCAAAAACTCAATTGAAAATGGAAAAACTTGGATGATTGCTGAAGATGCTCATGAAAAACTTAAAAGGCTTTCTTATTTTTCCTTACGCAAAATATTTTTCTTTTCGAACTTGGTGCGAAATATGACATTTCGATGAGATTCACCCTAAAAAGGCCAACAATAATAAAAAAGGTATTAGATATACATGACTACATTTATCATCACTTAAAAAAAAAAAAAAAAAAAACTAAAATGTGACCAAACTATCAATACACTGATATAAAACCCAACAATTATGATAACACAACTCAAAAACCTAAAACAAATAATATTAAATAATAGAGGCGGAAGAAAGTAAACAAATATGGGTTTGTCCTCCTCTCGCGTGAACATGTACATGCCCAGTGCCCATCTTAACAGCGCAATATTAAACCTCTCATACAATCATAGACTCTTTCCCATTAACATACATACATACATGTGGCCACGCGCCCAGCACCGTGCTCTAAATGTTTGTCGTGTCCGGAGCAGTCTTGTCAACAGGACTGCTGTTGTCTTGACTCTTAGCCGAGCTCCGCTCCTGGACCGGTTTGGAGTCTTTGTCTCCTGTACTGGTGGAAGGAGGATCAGGTGAGGGCAATGAACGGCCGGAGACCTTATACGCTGCCAGGAACTCCTGGATTCTCTCTGTGGTGGGCTCCCATTTGCTAAAGCCAGCGTTGTTTTGGAGGAAAATTACTGCCGTTCCATGGACAGACTTGTAGTACATCTCTTCCCTGAGAGACACAGAGGAGAAACATGAGTCATGGCAGCAATACACGGGATAAGGGAATAGCTCATCCAAGAATTAAACCCTCAGGACCTCCAGAACATAGAGGAGTGGGAACAGATTTGGAGAAAGGCAGGAAGCATCACTTGCTCACCTAGGGATCCTCTATGGGAGCCGTCAGAATGAGAGTCCAAACAGCTGATTAAAAACATCACAATAATCAACACCACTCCAGTCCATCAGTTAATGTTAAATCTAGCCCAAAGCTGCATATTTGTAAGAAACGAACACATAATTAAGATGATTTTAGCTTAATAAACAATGATTCTAAGTTAAAATTGCCTTGATGAATTTGTTTCTGATAAACAAGACGTTAACTGATGGACTGGAGCGTTGTTTGTTACCTGTGGGTTATTGTGAAATTTTTATCAGCTGTTTGGACTCATTCTGACGGCACCCATTCACTGCAGAGATTCTGCAAATCTTAATAAACTCCTGAGGGCGAGGACATTTTGAATCAACTTCCTTCACACAACTGGTTGACGACTGCAGTTTAAAAGCAACTCTGGTAAGATTTGTGCAGTGAACAAGGCACTAAAACCAAAGGAACAAGGCATCAGACCAACAAATGTCTGACCGTTTGCAGATGTGCTGCGAGCCGCTGCGGTACTCGTGCTCAAAAGCAGGCACGATCATCTGGTGCCTCCGGAAGCGGCTGGCCTCCATCCGTGTCAGGGCAGGGGTTGGCGGGTCACGCCACTCGGGCACAAAGATGATGAAGGACAGCGGCTCACTGGAGTGTTCCAGAAGGTCCTGAGAAAGAGGGAGGGACAATGAGAATCCGTATGGGAATGTATGTGTGTTATATTATGATCTTATGACTTCGGGATGATGTTAGGAGTCACACACCTCGAAGTGTGTCACCATGGCATCCATGAATTCCTCACAGAACGGAGGATTGGCCTCAAATGAGCCACTGGCCGGAGAAAAGCTGAGGAATGGCCTGTGAGGACAGAGTTAAGTGATGCAATACAGCAAATTAACCTCATGCCTACTTTAGTAACACAAACGAAAAACTGAAATGATGTTTCTATTATGTTTTAATTTAAATGTGATTTGTTTTAAAAATGTATTCACTTAATTGAAAATTATGACACAAAAACCACTCACTCTATTCTATTAACACCTTCCTTACATTTCTGTAAGACTGTCAAACTATTGATTGCATCCAAAATAAAAGTTTTTGTTTGCATAATGTGTGTACTGTGTTTAAGTATTATGTATACACAAATTAACATTACACAAAAACCAGTGTTTCCCACACATAGACGAATCTGTGGAGGTGGTCCACAGATAAAATTTTGACCGCCACAGATTCAACACAGACCAAAAAAAATTAAATTTATACCGACCGTCACATTTGCTGTTATTGTGCCATGAAATGCAGTTTTAAGAGTATTTCAGGCGAGAACATAGTAGTTTAAAACACATCTGCGGTTTATTAAAAAAGAGAGCGCCTATTTAAAAGTTTGCTTCACTGATTTCGGAGCCGCGAGCTTCACGTGAACACCGGGTGCTCAGTGCTCATGTATCCGCCGAGGGCAGCCTCACCGCGGCTAGTTATTCTGACACCTGCCGCTGCCTCCTGATGTCTCTGTAGTGGTTAAACAGGAGGTAAAATTCGTTTTGGGTATATCTCTTAGGCAGACTCTGGTTTAATAAATCTATTATGTATTTCCTTTTTATTCCTGTTTTTATGAAAGTACGAAGATGTATCGCATTCGCGTCCGGTGTGAGTGCACCTTCACACACACAGCCCCTCCCCTCCGTGCACACCACACCTGCCCGCTGCCACCAGCTCACGCATCTCACACACACACGCGAGTGCATATAGTCGCTTATAGGTGTACGTCAGGGCTGGGCAATATGGCAAAAAAAGTGATCACGATTTTTTTTCCCCATATCGAACAATCTCGATTTTTAATCACAATTTTTTAATCAGAAGACATCGTGCAAAGTGGTATGATAATAATAATAAAAACCTATTTATTGTGCATCTGGATGTAATGTTTTAATGTAATATAATACGGCGCCTCA
>JAUCNO010001758.1:21061815-21085134 GCA_032353835.1 Enteromius viviparus
ATAAACATAACATGTTTTCATTAAATATATACATGCATGTGTTTGTATTTATATATACTTAATAAATATACACAGTATATATTGTATAAAGTAAAACTTTTCTTTTGGATGCGATTAATCGCGATTAATCATTTGACAGCACTAGTTTATTGTTACTGTTAAAGAGAATTACACATACTGTATTTAAGATTTAATACAGATACAAAATTGGCAAAAAACCAAAGCAGTGTAAAGTTGAGCAGCGAGTGGCAGAACTGGTTTGTACCTTGCCGAATCGTGTGGAAAATGTCCCCGTCAGGAGCGAGTGGAAAATGATGATGGTCTCATCCAGGTCCCAAATAAACACCCTCTACGAACACACACACACATTATGAGTATGAGCACAAATATAATCTGCTTACTCGTCAAGAAAGATATTTACTCCAAAACACTGCATATTATCTCAGTGCTGTGTTTATGATAATAATTGCAGATAATCCTAGTCAGTTTTCACAGCTCATGGGCAGACTCTGCATCCTTTGTTCATAAAACAATTTACAGTTTGATTTGGCTGGTGATCAAATACACATATTGATGTTTTAAAACACAACTTTAAGAAATAAATCCAATAGAATTAATGGAGCAAAGAATACAGATCAACCTTTTTACTTCAGTCTCCTTTAGTTTAAACCTGAGTGACTTATAATGAGTTTTACTGCGCTTTTCATCTTTTTTTGATTCAGTCCTCATTTGTTTATTCCTGGACATTCTGCTAAAACTAAAATGAAATTCACACAGGTTTGGAGCAATATAAGGGGCGGGTAAATGATGACAAAGCGTATATTTTTGGGTGAAGTCTCCGTTTAAACCGATTGTCTGATTCTGTGAGTGCTGAATGAGGTTGTTGCCAGACATCGTTGCACAACTCTGGGTTGGATGTGAGAGTAATCCCTGCGGTGCGGAGCACAGGAATGTTAATGAAAGGCGTTGTGTAAGGGACACCGTGAAGGCCAGCGTCTGTACCTCAATGTCAGAGTCCAGAGGGGGGACGGGGTCATTGGCCCTCTTCCTGCCTCTCAGCTTCCCATCTGAGCTGCGTCTCGCTGGAGCGCCTTCCTGCTCCTTTCCTGGAGTCGGAGGACTCGTGGGAGCGTGGTACTCTGCTGTTACACACACACACACACACACACACACACGTGATGACATGTCATATACATACAGACACACAAACACATATCTCAATACCAAAGCAAATGAAAGGTTCAGGTCAGCACTATTACATTAAATACTTTAGTACAGCATACATATACTGTACAAAAAGTGACTATTTTAAAACTCAAAACTCATACTATTTTTCCTACATACTGAGCATTTTATCCTGTTTTTCATAGTATTATTTTTAAGTATTCCCTATATATTAAGCTTCCCCAGTTGGCAGGTTTTTTATATTTAATATGGCATTTCATACTATTTTTCGTAGTATGTACTCCCTATATTCAGCTAGATATTAAATCTAGATATTAAAGCAACTTGTTTTTAAGTATATTTTAGCAGGTTGGCACTATCTAATTTCTTCCCCTATATTTATTTATTTTTCATACTATTTCTCACAAGTATTCCCTACTGAGCTTTGCTTTATGTATAGAGAGACATATAGTCAGATATCTGGATTTCAAAGCAATTTGGAAAAAGTAATTACTGTTGCATACTATTTTTCATTGTATTTTCATAAATATGCGCTATATATATTTTGCTTTTTAACCCTGATTATATGTACCGAAAAAACTTATAGTTGAACATCTGGTTATTTCAGCTTAAAAAAGGTTCAGGTTTTATGTTTTAAGTAATTTTGTAAGTTTACAATACTTTTTCACTCTCATATAGCAATTTTTCTGAATATTTTAACTTTAAAAATAGCTAGACAAATATCCTGAAAAATAGAAATATTCTACATCCAATGTAAAAATAACACTAATAGAGCTCACCTGTGTGTGATTCCGGGCTGTGATTGGTCGATACAGCGGGATGATCTGTGTGCTGATAGGGTATCGCCGTGGTGATGGCTGAGGGTGTGATGTTGCTGGTTGTGATGTATGGGCTGTTGTAGTGAGTGTTGTAGTACGGCGAATATTGACTTTGGCTGTAGCTAGAATATGTTGAGAAGTCCTGATGGAGACAATGACATGAATGAATCATCTCAGACTACATACTACTTTCATACTATGTCTAATTTGATCAAAATCTTATTGCAGCATTCGATGATGGCTGGCTAATATACCAAGGTAGTTAGATGATACTATAAAACAAAACAAAAAATCTCATAGTTATATCATTTTAGTCATTGCAATTTTTGTAATATTATTTTGCAAAGGTACAACCAGTGTTGCCAAGTCCTCAGTTTTCCCGCAGAAATGACCTACTTTAGCATGAAACGACCCAATAAAATGATATTTAGTCCCCAGAACCTCTTAAAACACTTGTTTTGAATAGCAATCGGGCAGGTTTTGTTGTGAAAACCTGGCAACCCTGGAAACAAGAGTATATCAGTCTCCAAGGGTGGTTGAAGTCCATCAGTGAAGGTGCTGTGTGATGCATTTTCCTAATTTGACCCACCTGCTGTGCAGGACTGAACGCCGTTGAGCCTGTGATGCTGTTTGCCCCCTGGAAAATTCCAGAAGAAATGTTGCCGCCTGGAAAAGAAGCACAAAGCTAGTTTAAGAGCGTACATCGAGCCGACTGCGGTAAAGACACTCCAAAACGCACGATCCAACACAAACACCACGCAGGAAACACGACAGGCAGCGGCTGGTGAAATATAGACACGTTTAAAGTGCTCAGAGAAAGTCTGCTTGATTTATGACTACAAAAACAGTTCAGGTGAGAAAGGGCAGTGTGGAGCCCAGAGCGAATCTGTCTCTGTTATCAGACTTTCAGAGTCTGAATGTCTTTCTCCAGTCCTTTTTTCTGTCTCGTTCCCTTCATATTCCCGCTCGCTGGCTTTCTGAAACCTGCCCTAGATAAATGACTGTGTCAAAACAGCACCAAATCTCCAAGGAAGCGAGCAGAAAGTCTTCAAAGGGGGAGAGAGGGAAGCGGGCGAACGCCGGGGCCGTGTTTCTGATTTTCTCCACAGCGGTGAAACGCGAGGACCCTTGGCACCCGGAGAAGGGTTATTTATTTCATGCTACAGCAGGTCTCCTGTTGGAATTCGCCTATAAATCAAACGAGACCGGCGAGATGTAGCGCGAGACGTAGTAAGCGCGTTTTCCCAGACCCATTAGAAATCCATCCATTTCACGAGCAGACAATTTTACAGTAAATGATGTCTCGGGACGCTTATGAATTACTGTAAATCACTCTAATACATTATAAATGATATTATCTGCCATAGCACTAATAACTCATTGATTATGCTAATTAGACAGACTGATGTAGATCTAGTCTTGTGTTTTATGTATGTGAATGTCTGAACTGTTCACGCATGCTACTTTACAAAGGTTTGGGATCAGTGAGACATTGTTACTGTTTTTGGCTAGACTTTATTTTGAGTACAGTTCAATCTAATAACTACAAGGAACTTGTCAGCTAATTCTCATTCATTTGCAGCTACACGTCTGCTAACTCTCAGAGTGGAACACATAGGTTTATGGTTAGTGGAATAAGACACATACCTGAAAGGTTTCTGATATTCAGTGTGTTGTGAACACATCAAAATAGAGCGTTAAAGGATATTAATCAGACAGTCTACTAATACTTTAATGCCTGCTAGTGAACATTTATTTGCAAAGTATAGAATGTCTAAAGTGGACTAATCGAAATGTTACTATGTCTCTTCTGCTCACCAAAGCTGCTTTGGTTTGATTCAGTAAAAACAGTAATATTTCAATATACTTTTATAATGTAAAATAAATGATTTCTATTATAATATATTTCAAAATGTCATTTATTTTGTGATTTTAGTATATTGTAGTTTATTAATGTTTTTAATTTTTTTAATTTTTATTTTAATTCCATTTTTAATAATTTTCATTCAGTTTCAATTTGGCTTTAATTTTATTTATAAGTTATTTATTTATTGTACTGCTTAAACTTATTTCTGTTTCAAAGATTCATTTCTAAGGTCTTTCATCTAAAATATGTGTTTTATTTTTTAACAAAAACGTTTTTAATCATTTTCATGAATGATAATAACCCTGCCTCACACAAAGCTATCCTACGGCTTCAAAAGATTGAGCTTTTTCTTCATTAATGTCCCCTCACAGCCCGTGGCATCTATTTGCTTTCACTTCACGGAAAAACCTCTTTTATTTTCTTCAACGCATCTACTTTTGTGTTCCACGGAAGAAACATCATCAAGCCTCGGAAGGACATGCGGGTGAGTAAATGATGATGACTAGTAAATAATTCTGTCCCTTTAAAGCTGAAAAAGTGCCTGGTGCCACTTCACCTCTGACCTTGACCGAGAGCGGTCAATTTCACACTGTGGTGCCAAAATCAGGACTGCAGGCAGAAGAGGGGTGATCCTGTCTGAGACTCACTCCCACACTAACACACTCCTCCAGTGGCCGGCGTGTTGCGGAGAAAGGTTCTGACCTCCTGAGAGAGCAGAGAGAGACGCCTGACGCCAGGAGCCAGACCGCGGATAATGGGGAACAGGTGTGTGTGTGCTGGGGGGGGGGTCGACTGTATGTGTATTCGTGTGGATTTGTTAAAAATAATGTGTATTTGTTTGTAAGTCTATATAAATGTGAGAACAAAAATAATCTAGCTGTTAGATTGCTTAAAATAAAGGTGCTTAAAAGGTTCCTCACAGCGATGCCATAAGAGAACCTTTTTTGACGGTTCATCTCTTTCTTACCTATTTATAATCTGAAGAGCCTTCTTTCAACACAGGGAACATTTTAGAAAACAAAAACATTAAGGTTCTTCTATGGCATCATGGAGCAAATCTATTTTTAACAGTGTAATAATATGCATTACATGACTGTTTAATTTTTATTTAATATAGTCTATTTGTGGTCAAATATGTTCACACAGTATAATGATGCTGAACTGTACTAGTGTCATACCATAGTCCTGATCTCCACATTTCCTGTAATACTGACCAGCTGATGATTTTAATTAAAACTAGTACTTTTATGGAGCAAAGATGCATTAAATTGTTAGAAAGTGACATTAACCCCCAGGCTAAATTGCATGTTTGAGCTGTCTCAGATGAAAATATCTTGCTCTGACATATCTTAAAACATGTCAGTGTCTTATAAGGCATTTTTGTACAAGTTGCTTAAATATCTTAATTTAACTAATGCCTTATCCTGGCTTAAGCTAAGCCCTGTTTGTGAAACTGGGCCTATGACTTTTAATTTGAAGTAAAATTAAATGCTACAGAAGTTTTCTATTTTCTGAGCATTACATTCTATATCATGAAAAGTAAAAATGTGTCACTGTTTCCACAAAAAAATATGAAGCAGCACAACTGCTGACATTGATAATAATGACGCTTCTTAAGCAGCAAAAAAAGCATATTAGAAGGATATCTGAAGGATCTTGTGACATTGAAGACTTGAAAATTTCAGGAATCAATTACATTTTAAAATATAATCACATAGAAGACTGTTATATTAAATTCTAATGACATTTCGCAATATTTACTGTATTTTTGATCAAATAAATGCAGCCTTGGTGACTAGAAGACACTTTTTTTCAGGGTCAGTTGCATACCACTTTTCCATATTTACTCTGAATGCAAAGTCTGATACTGCAATTCCATTGGAGCCTAGAATGAAACTGTTGGTTTAGTCAGGCCAGAGGAGAACAGCACACTGTTCCCTGTTTAAAACTGTAAAGCTGCTTTGACACAATCTGCATCGTAAACAGTGCTATATCAATAATGATGACTTGACTTCATTGCTTGGTTTATTGCTCATTCCAATACCACGGAGATAAATGATTGACAATAAGTTAATAGTTTAGTTTAATCACTTGGAGAGGCGGTTGAGACACTGACCGTGTGTGGAGTAACTGTAGAGCGTCTGAGCGGGAGGAGTGCCGCTGAAGTTAGATGAGTATCCCAGCAAACTGCTCTGTCCTGGTGAATGACTCAGGCCATCTTCTGTTTTAATATCTGATCAGGTGAGAGAAAAGAGACACACGGTCAGCTGTCAGGTCAGCTGTGGCGTGCACCGTGTAGGGCGGGTGTGAACTGTCACTCACTGTAGGACGTCATGCTGTAGCCCTGTGTGTGATGTGTGTACGGTGTGTATGGACCGGCCGGCTGTAGCGCGGGGCTGTACTGCGTCTGTCCGTAAGCTGCCATGACTGAAGACAGCTGCTCTAGATGTAGTTGGAGAACAAGGTATTAATAACAGACAACCTCTTCCTGATGCCTGATTCATAAACAAATGACTCTTATGAATCTGTTCTTTTTGGTTCTTTCTAATACCTGTATATATGTGTGTGTGTGTGTGTTGTTGTTTTTTTATTTGCCTATAAACTTTACATTTTAGTTATTTTGGTACAAAATTTAAACAGAAAAAATCAATAAACTAAATCAAAATGCGAAGAAAAATGTTTATTTTTTATATTTAAATGAGTATTATTTATTTTTTAATTTTTTTTAAGTTTTAGTTAACTATAATAACTCAAACTGACAATTTTACTAAAAGGAAATTAAGAGTTGGAATTGTCTGTGAATGAGTGACTACTATGAGCTGATTTTCAGATGATTTTCAGATGATTTGAAAATTCTTTATAAAGATAAATTATTTAAAAGTACTAAAAGAATCATTAGTGGAATTCACAAGCAAATGACTCTTATGGGCCGGTTCGTTTTAATGAATCTGATAAGCCAATCAGTCTCAAATTCATAAGTCATGAATTTAATTTAAATGTAAAAGATTCCATAATTAAATTGTTTAGGATTCTGAATCATAAAATGGAATCCAATTTAAGAAAGAATGATTCTCATGAGCTGATTCATTTTTATGAATCAGACAAACGAATCATTTTCAAAATGATTCATATTATTTTTGTTTGTTATTTTTGTTCTCATAAGTACTAAGATTATTATCACTAAAAGAGCATTAAGTGGATTTAGTAAATCATGATTCTTATCCCTATAACTGTACGGTTTAAAACAAGGATTTTATGTATGTCTGCCACAAAATTCTCCACAAATTAACTGTAAAACCATTCATATGCAGTTTTGTGAAGAATCTGACATAAAGTTTGCCATGCAGTTAAAGAAAAAACAGGTTTAATCTTGCGCTTTTTACTCCTTAAGCGCATGCATCTTGTTTTAAGGATGATATTTTTATTGGAAATACTTTTGCATTGTTAAAGTGGAGTACATGTGTGAGTAGAACTAGCTGAAATATCACCTGATGTGTTGATCTAGTGGCTCCTGTGAGTGAAAGAAACACTGTGGCACTAGAGGAAGTTGGTTAAATCCAAAGTGTGAAGCTGTTGCAGACCTGTGGCTGTCTGTCGTAGTACTTCCGCTTGCACGCTGTCAGCTCTCCTGAAAAACACAGACCTGTTTGTCAAAAAGTATGTGACCTAAAAAGCACACCGGGCTTCGGTCCAACAGCATGCATCTCGAAAGTAAAATATGAAGAAGGAACCAGAACATAAAAATGCACAAAGCGCAATTCATGTCTAATCGTGTCTTACGCAGAAGAAAAAAAGATGAACGGACAGTATTTTTGAATGACGAGGCACCTGCGGTTTCCAAAAACACACATAATTAGAATTCTGAGATACAGACAACAGTGAAGCGCTTGTTTGTTTAAACCGGCTCGGTAGGACTGTGTTCCTGGAACAGAACAATGTGTAACCTGCTTTTTCAACCTGGCATAATTTGGCATCGCAAACCACAGGCACTGCCTGCCAGCATTTCAGGACGGGCGAAAAACACTGGCTGTTCTCGTGCATGAAATGTAAGAAATGCAACCGTCCCTGTTCTGAGCTGCTAATGGCAAGGTTAATGGTGCATTCATGTGGGTATGATTTGTATGAATACAGATGAGAGATACGGGTGAAACACCGCGAATGACCTTCTCACCTTGACCTGTTTTTTTTTTATGCTTCATTTTTACTTCAACTTCATCTCAAACCTTAGGAGAAAATAAGAGCTGAGTTAAAAGAGAATGTGATTAATTTCCATTTGTGAGAAGACAATGAGAAATCTTTTTGAGAAAATTTTTGAGAGCAATATGACCCGTCTCAAACGTGCTTGTCTGCCAATAACGTCTATATTTGTTTTCTCATTACTGTCTGAGAAATAAGATAATATTTGCTTTAATATCATATTAATATTTAAGAAAACTACAGCATTTTAGTATCACTGATATATTAAAATTGTTTATGAATATTTTTTATATTCAACATATTTTAGGTTTTAGTAATTTTGTTGCATGTTTTATTTTTATTTATTTATTTTTGTTTTAAATCAGGGTTATTATGGTTAAGTAAATTAAAGTAAATTTATTATGGTTAAGTAAAACTAAAATTAAAGCACTTTGAAATAAATGTAAATGTGAATTTAAAATGTAATTAAATAAAATAAAACTTTTTTCTGCTAATATTTGTCACTTTAATAGGTTATTAGAATGTGCTAAAATAACTAAAGCTAAAGTAAAATAAAAAAAAATACAATATTATAAAGACTTGACAAACACAAAACAAATTACAAAAAAATTATAGATTAAAAAAAAATTACAAGAAAATATAAAACTAATAAAAAAGTGATTAAAAACATTAATACAACTATAATGTATCAATTATACTGCAATTATTGTTGTTGAAAAACGAGAAACTACTTTTTATAACTAAAATAACATAGGATAATTTTTAATGAATATTTTTAACATTTTATGTGTTGTTGTGTTTTTTATTTGCCTTTTGTTTTAGATTTTTAGTTACAGTTTTAGTTAATGATAATAACCTTGTTACGGGGTTACAATAAACATCTCATGCTGCCAAATCTTAGCTCTCTTCTTAGATTAAGACACACGCTTGCCGTAAGCTGGCTTCTGACAGAGAGTAGCACAAAGCTGTTGTCTTCCTCTAAACTTCTCCCTGTTTCTCCCTCAGGGCTCCTCCATCTGTCGGCCGGAGCAGAGAGACGCTCGATGAGAGCAATATCACAAGAGCAGCTGCTCTCAGGAGCAAAGATGGAAAGGAAGGGCAGCAAAAGGTGAAACAAGAGCCAAAACCAGAGCTTTCATACAATCGTGCAAGAGTGGACTTGTACGTGTGTGATGGTGACGTGTTTTGGCGGCTGTGGTTGGGCAGCACCCAGCGAATGTTAAAAACAAACAGAGACAATGTCTCGCTGCAGCTTGCTCTGTTTTTTCAGTAAACAGTTGCGACACTACTGTACACCGTATTTATGATTAGAGAAACATATCATGTGACTGTCATAACGACAGGAAAGCTGCAGTTATTCCATCGCTTCACGTCTAAAAGGTGAAACTTTTTTACACTTCAAGCTCTTAAGAAACACATGAATGGCGTGTGATTTTCAGTGGCAGATAATGAAGTCATCTACCTAAAAAGTCAATAAATGCATCATACAAATGAAACGCTCAAAAGCCTTAAAGCTTAATTTGCTTATTTATAGTAGGCATGGTTATTGGCTGAGCGTATCTATCAAATATTAGTCCATTGAACGGCTTGTATTTCCACAAATGCATCGTACACCAAACAATTTTCACCACTTGAAGTCTTATACCACCATTTTTAAAAAGCCAATGTTTATTGTTTTAAATGTATTAGCTAAGCTCAAAGTCTTTTTAACATTTTTTTTTTTCACTATATATGCAAACTTCTTAGGGCTTGCTTATGTAGTGATTGTATGGAAGCATGAACAAGATTCACAAGCTAATCATACTTGGAACATAGTGCACAAATCATACAGAAAAATTATTTAAAATATTTAAAGTTTTATGAAAATATTAGTTTTTTATACTGTGCTTATTAATAATTATTAATTAATTATTAATATTATTTAGATAAAAAAAATCCAAATAAAAAATTAAGTCAAAATAGTAATAAATACTGTAAATGTACATAAATAAAACTAAAACAACACTTATAACTCAACATTCTGCTAAAAATAATTTTTGTGTTAAAAAAATTAATAGTAAAATAAATAAATATTAATTAAATACACTTAAAAAAATAAAAAAGTATAAATGCCTAAAAATAGAAATATAAAATAAAAGCTAATACAAATTATTAAGAAATACTAAAATAGTACATAAATTGAAATAACAATGGTGTCAGCATTATGTTGAATATCCAATCTCGCATCTCACAAAAAGCAACCCAGCTGATTTTTCATTTTTAAGTCCATGATCCCTTTAATTTCATATAAACACGCTCTCTCACGTCTGCTTGTTTTCAGAAAACAGACAGAGCAGCTCTCCAGGTCAGAGACTCAGTGCTGGTTTTCTCACACCTGCTGACGCACCGCTCCTCAAAACCTTTCCCAAGAAAATAAACGTGAACAGAGACGGCAAGCGCGGGCCGCCCAGCGGAGACCTGACTTCCTCCCAGAGTTCCTGTGATGCTCAGTGTGTTTCCTGATAGGAGCGTGTCCCAGAGCGAGAGGGCATGGGAAAGAACGCTCTGCCCCCTTTCACAGTGGTAAACTGAGCTAAAACAAACCCAGGACGGGGCACGGCCGGTCCAGAGCGCTTCACCTGGCCTCACGCTGTTCTGCTGGCGTTGGCGTCTTTCACGGCTATCGTATTCCACACAACGCTTTACATCATACATCAGCCTGTGCTGTCATATCTCTTTTTACCCAGCACGAATGTGGTCAGCTGTGACCAGCAGAACATGGACAATTTTTATTTTTAGCAGCATTGATTCCTGAAGTATTAGTTTTTTTATTGAGATTTTTTAAAAGCATAAGCCATGAGATATATACAGTATGTATATATATTTCTCCAAACTAAAACTACATGGTTTCTTTTTTACAAATTTTTACACTTTTTACATTTTAAGTTTTGTTTTATTTTATTAATAAACTATTGAACCATTAAAATATGCTAATATATGCTTTTGCGATTAAAATATAAAAATATATATATATATATATATATTCTATTTAAAATTATTTTACAACTAATACAACATATAGATATTACATAAAAAAACAGTCATTCTCTTTGGAATCATGGGTAATGTAGTTTCTGTGCTATCAAGCTAATGAGCAGTATTAGCTCACAGCAGGTCTGTCTATCAATGAAAAGTAATTCCTCTTCTGAGAAACCATTTTTACTGTTGCGCTGCATGTCCTCACAGGATCATTATGTCCGGGTTAAGAGAGCAGGTTGTCTGTCTTTGACACGAATCATGAGCTGTAGCTTTGCCATATGTCTGTGTAATCTACAGCGAACTCTTCAAGCCGAACCGTGATCTAAACCATTTAATCAAAGCCACCAAACTGCTCTCTGGCCGGTAGCTGAGGGCTACGTCCCATATGGTGCTGGGCGCGGGTTCGCGGGTGACCGCTGCTCCGCCTGAAGGGAAACCGCGAGACACTGTGACCTCACTACAACAATGCAGCACTTCTGCAGCCCTCGTATTTCCAGAGTGACTCCAGACAGACTGCGAGCAGCCATCTGCCCTTTCCTTTCCCCTGAACTCCGACGAGCCAGGTATATAGTCCAGCTCAACAAATGAAAACTGGAGCCCTTTCACATATCAAATGTTCCTCATAGTTGGCTTCAATTCTGTAGTGATTGGAAACTACGAAAAATGGGACTTATTTAAAACACGGCGATCTTCCTCAGCAAATTATTTCTTTTTTGCAATGCTTTCACGTGTCCTAGTTTAATACGCAGAATCATTTCAAATAACTTGCATGCATGTGTTTTCGGGGTTTATCTAAAAAAGCACAACCACTTTACAATAAAGACACAAAATAACAACTCCCAATGCATCTCCTGAATTTATTTTACATCTAAAAGCATTTCGCAAGCAAAACCAGTAACGCTTTATTTTACGGTTACACCTATTAGCTGTTTATTAGTATGCACATTACTAGAATAATAGCTATTTTTTAGTGCTAATTAAGCAAATATCAATGCCTTATTGTACGACTCTAATCCTACACAACATCTAAACTTAACAACAACCTTGCTAACTATTAATAAGCAGCAATTTAAGAAATGAACGGAGGAAAAGTCGTAGTTAATAGTTAACAAGTGTTACCTATTCGAAAGTGTTACCGCAAAACCAAAAGTGAGGAAGTGCTATGAATTTTTGTTTTGTTTTGTTTCTTTGCAAATCTCATCAGTTGCCCATACACGTTTTTCCTCAGAAGTGATTGTTGTTGAGACTCTCTTCATTTTCATATAGTTACAGTTCTGTTTAGTTTGGCATGTATTCTTATCTAAACATTATATAAGAAAGTAGGTAGTAATTATTTTGTTCATCATTGAAAGATAAAGTCAGAAATCTGAGGGAAAAAGTGTTGAGATAAAAAGTTGCAATTGCCTTTTTTATTCCATGGTGGAAAAAAAAACAGAACTGTGAGATGTAAACAATTATCCAGAATTGATAGGAAACTTATAACTGGAAAAAGGATGCATTCTTGCAGTTCTGACTTGTTTCTCAGAATTTTGAGACACAAAGTTTCGATTGTGAGATAAAAGGTCATGATTACCTTACAGGTACAAATGGCTTTCCGTAGTAGTCTTATTCAAACATTAAACTTATTCTGGCTAGCTAATTAAGTTATTTTTAGTGAATACCAAAAGGTTTAGTTTACAAAAATAATTAGTGTTCATTTTTCTTTGCAAAACCTTTCTGTACAGCTTTCCTGCATATTCTTACTGTATTATGCAACGTTTCCCTTGAAATCAGTAGTTACACAGTGATTGTCTGTCAGATTCTTCTCCCTACACCTCACTTCGTTATAGTTCAGTGATGCATTTGACGTTTGGTAAATAGTCTTATCCAAACATCAGGCTTACTACACAGTGAAGCTCAGGGCTCCTGCTGTGCATGCTGTGGGAGTTTTCGATTGATGCACTAAGCTGTGTTTTTATTTAAAAGCGTAGAGCTGGTCTGCGGCCGCTTGCCATTGGGGCTCAAGCTTGTCTGCAGCCTTTGAACTCGGACTCTCATAAATAAAGTCGGCCGGCCACACGCGTCTGCTCTTTAGCTCGCTAATGGAGCGATGGGGGGGCTGTAACAGCCTAGTAATGGTCTCTTGAGATGCGGTGGTGCTTACATCACTGTCCGGGGATTTCATCAATGCTGGAACGCAGCAGAGCATGGGAACCCTGATAAGTGTTCTGCACGCACTCGATGAAGACATATATGCACAATGATGTAATGTTCGATATAGAGGTGAGCGGTAATGCTAATAGTATAAATCACGATAGATGCTGGGAATTTCAGTAGAAAGGGTTTGTGTGTTGCATAACTTATGTAGTAATCCCCTATTTTTAGACAATCTGGTGAATTAAAGCATTTTTAAAATAAATGTATATTATGTATCTTTTTATTTGGAACTTGATGGAAGCAAACCAAAAGATAAGATTATTTAAAACAAATGAAGTCTGACATCAGTGCAAAAACAGCTCCAACTTATGCAATGCAAAATGTCAGAACTGATTTTATAAAGCAGCTGTTCTAAAAACTCTAATCTCTACTGTTGCATTTAATATAAAGCGTCATAACAGTCTGTTTTCTAACTGCTGTGCCACACGTTCCTCTTTTCATCCAGAATCACGACATCACTTTTTATTTAGAAAATAGAGCAAAAAAGTGTAAAACAGGTTAGCATGCAAGTTCCTCTTTGCTTTTCAGCCAGAATAATGACATTACTTGTCCAAAAAGTACAGCAAAGCAAAGTGTAAAACAGGTTTCACACGCTCAAAACACAAAAAGTCCATATTCACACATTTGTACCATTGTATACTATAATATAAACCTCATACATCATACAATTCTGTATTTCTTTTTTTAAACATTGTATCCTTTCCAAGTTCCTCTTTGCGTGTGAGCCAGAATAAAGAGAAGAAGGTAAAGGAGCTAGCATGCACAAAATACATTATGGAAAGTCCATATTTACACATTTTTTACTATTGCGCAATATAAACCGTTGTACAATTCTTCATGAAAAAAAAAATAGCGATATCTAAAATAAACTATTCTTTTGAATTTCCTTATAGTTGTTGAGTACTTGTCATCCAGAAAATACAGCAACGAAAACAATTGAGCACACAAAATCCCGTGCCGAAAGGCCTCGGAAAGCTATCAGTTTTCCATCCTGCAGATAGACTTTTAATTTATTGGCTTGTGTTATTAAAAAGCCCAGCCCGGCTCGGCCGCACGTTCCTGGCCACCATGTTTGTGTGTAACACTAACCGCCTGCCATGGTGGGCTCTGCTTTCCACATGACAGCCTCCAAGAAGAGAAAGCCACCTTTCATGCCAGCTTGTATGGAAGGATCCCCTCTCCCACTCAAAAACCCCCCGACTTATGTGTAATCGACCCCCTCCATTCAAACATTCGCCCCATCGGTTCCCAATTCCTCATCCGACCCATCCCCCTCGTCCTTACTGCCGCCAGCCTCCAGGTCTGCTGGACCCTTCACCCCCAGAGCGCTGCCCCGAGACGTGGGTCATGGATGGGGACAGCTGGTGGACCTCCCAGGATCCGTCTTATGAGGGGATCGGTCAGGTAACACATCTGGCCTGTTGTAGTCGGGAGGCTCAGACTGCATTAAAACGACTCGAGTGCATCAGAGACAGAGCGAGAGAGCTGCGGGTTTTCAGTGCATGCAAATCACACGCACGACGAACGAGCAACTCTTCTGATATAACATTTCACCGACTGGCCTTGTGAAAAAGAATTGTATTGAATGTGCACTTCTAGCATACCTCAGATGCTGAAAGTATATTTTTTAAAAGCTACATGCAGATGAAAATAAAAACCAGGGCACACAACTGTTTCATAACACACTTCAGCACACTTTAAAAACATGCACTTTGTATAATGTTAAATTTAAAGTTTACATTTTAAATCATTATGTTTTAGTCTTTAAAGAAGCAAGAACTTAAAGTGCGATATTTGATATAATATTTAAAGTTAAATTTAAAATGCACTAAATTGCAGATGTTAAATTATAAATATATTGAAATGCATGACATACAAGTTTCAGTAGATATTTCGTTGAAGTATAGTTAAACCATATTTCAAAGACAATAGAAGCTGTTAAGAAATATAAATATAAATACACATTTTACTACTTTTTTATGGGTCAAATAGACAGACACATTTATTACAATTTTGCATAATATAATTGCATTTAATACATTTTCATTTAATAAAATAAAAATGCATCAAACATTTCAGCATATATTAGCATATTCTTTTATTTCTATAAGTAACCTTTATGCTAAAGTGCACTTCTTTTTCTCATATTTAGGGCTTGCAAACATACTTTTCCTTTAGTTAAAGCTAGATTTACATTTGTAAAGAAATGATGAGTGGATATGTATGTGCAAAACTTTAAACATGCCTCAAGTGTGATGTTTACTTAAATGAAAGTGGTTCAAGTGGACATTTGGTGCTTTCTTACTTGCTTAGTTTTATTATCAAGCGGTGAAAGCCATCAGCTTGAATGCTTAGAAAAGTAACAGCACACCTAACGTACGAGTACGAGATGAGTTATGACAAATGTTATACTTTTGTCTAAAGCTTTGTTCAAATCCCAAACCCTAAGTATACCCTATTCAAAGGAGCTTAAGCTGTATTTATCCAAGAATATTCCTTTGAAATGGAGTTTGCTGCTTGTTTGACTTGAATTTAAAATGCTGAGCTTTCATATGACTCGCAAAACTACATAATCTACATAATGTATGCACAATTCAGGAAGACTAAGTAGTTTATTCAGTTAGCAGCCTTGAACTTTTCACCTGGAGACACTATAAGCTGCAAATGCCAACATCCTCACCTTACATTGTTGTGGACAGTCACTGAATGATATATGGCTTTATCAAAGAAACCTGTTGAAAAATTTCCTGCTTCTTTGCCTCGAGGGCTGTTGGCATGTGCAAACGCGCCTGAGCGGCAGAGACGAGGAACATTTCAGCTTATTCAAGAGAACTAATTTGTTTATATTGTATACAGTCCAAGTTTTTCAGTCGCCACCTTTGGAAATCGATTATGAGAGAAAGAATATACCTCTTAATCATTCACATGTCGAGTTATTAACTGTGGTGTTCGGTTTTGTAGAAAATAATAAAATAAAGCACCTTTTGTTTGCTAATTATTTAATGCATTGGATCACACACACTCAGCACTTTGCTTTATGACAGTGACGCATGTGACACGGGCTGTGTGTGTGTGTGTGTGTCTTAAGATATAAGATAAGGACTAAAGGCTGGCAATAGCTGATGTACCAGCTGCTGTTTGGTGAAAAGAATTAGACTGTAGGGAAAAGGAGGGGTTTGGATGACTGTGTGTGTGTGTGTGTGTGTGTGTCAGACAGAAAGGGAACTATAAAACTGTGTTGCTTCCTACTTGCATTAACATACAGGATCTCTCCACACTATAGTCTCTCATTTATTATGTCAAGCATCACTATTAGTACGGATCATATCTTTTGTTAATGATCTGAGCAAATTAAATGATGCGGAAAGTTGGACCCAAGATGAGATAATTTTTTACTTACAGCAGTAAGCAACTGCCTAGCAACCACCCAGATCACCATAGCTACTCCATAGCAACACCCCAGTAACACACAGCTACTCAGAAAACACAAAATAAATTGTATGTGATCTTGTTTTTCTTGTGTACAGTTCATGAAATGATAATAATCACTATAGAAAAGACCTCTAGGTCACAGTTTTAAAAATCTCTGAAATGCATATTAATTGTCTGGAAAGCCAAATGTAATCAACCTTTGGAAATAATGCAAATCCCCCAAAACATTCAACATTTGGCCACACCAGTTTCTCTGCTTCACAAAAGGAAGTTTGGTTGTAATCAAAGACTGTTGGAGGGTTGTCTGATCAAAGCGAGGAGTTTATGTGAAGTTCAGCTCACTGCCGATGGGCCTCTGACCGTAACTGTGCAGCTAAAGCATTCCTGTATACTCAAATCAAGTTATTTTGGGCCGACTAGATATTCAAAGCAAATTTGACTCCAGTCGTAGTAGATGCGTCCCATGTCGGTGTTATAAAGAATGCTGCACTACTAAAATTCATGTTTGTTCAGAAATGCATTAAAGCCTTTTCATAACTTTAACCCTGAGCAGTGAAACATTCCTTGGCCTTGACTCTGATGATGTGGCAAAGTGTTAACTGCGACAACGGCTCTTCGCTACCGATCACATTTAGTTGCGCAAGACGCACGAGACTTCGGGAATCCCTCTATGGGCGCTAGCTAAATATTTTGCTCATTACGAGCGAGGTTATCTTCCATCTGGAAGCAGAGGATCGGTTGACAATTCAAAGCAGAAGTGGAGTTCAAGGCCTCCAGCCTCACCCTAAAACCGAGGGGTTAACGCTGGCCGGCCCATAATGAACCGAGCGCCGATAAACTCAGGAAGAGCCGCGCTTCCTATGAAAATATTTATCATTCCAGAAACCTTTGGCTACAGAGGACTTTAGGAATTAATTCTTGTTTTCTTAAGAGGGGGCGTCTCAGGATGGGGAACTCGGGCTTTGCTTTGAGCAGGAATTGTGCAGCTTATTCACAATTTATTAGGGTTAGTAATCAGAACCATGACGGAAAGAGAGCTCAGAATGAGACCTGATGTAATAATACACCCAAAACCAAAGCGTTAAATCAAACTTGCCCCTGTGCACATGACCTTTGATGTGCATCTAACAGTAAATAATTAAAATAAGTCTGCATTCAATTTCAGTCTAATTAATCTGCAATCTGTCATATATCTACAAAAGGCATTGATTAAATTAATAAAAAAGTATCTGCATGCTTTAAGCATGTCCAAACCTACACTATGAAAGACAAAAAGAGACCTGACTCTATTTTCAAAGCATGTAAAATTTGAATGCAAAGAAAGAGGGGTTAATTTTTACTAATCCTGTTTTTAGCGATCACCAGAAGTATTTGAACAGACTGGAAAGCGGCCACTACGACTGGAAACAAGAGATCACATTTTAATATGAATTTGGTTCTTTTAAAGAGGAATTACACCAAACACCTACAACATATTCAATTTCTTCATATACTATGTTTTTCAATGTAATATGTCAAGTTACCAAAGACATAAATTGTTGCATTGTATGCTTGTGCAGATGTTCTGCAGCGAGGTATATTATTTGTTATATCATCATCATTATAGAAAAACTGAATCTGCTGCGTTGCTGTGCATGAGTCAATATTTCTTGGACTTGTTTTGGTGTTGCAAAGTCATAGTGGTGTTAGAATCGTAGCATTGGCGTTTAGGATCAGTACTACATCTGCAACTGGTTTTGGATCTCAGTGTCCGATCCCTGATCTCTTCTGTGGACCTGGATTGTTAATAGTCTGGAATTGTGCAACAGTGACCTGCGTTCTCGTGAAACAAAGCGGTGAATGTATTGAGCAGGGGGTTGTGAGAGCTTCTCAAGGACGATGAATGCTTCTCTTTGAAAAATGCTTAGCAAGGCACCCTAAAATTACCTTATTAGCTTCCTGACTTTAAACATCGCCTCAGCGATTTCAGAGTAATCATCTAGCTCTGTGAAATCCAGCATTGATGTAGTTCAAACAACTGCTTGTGTGAATAGACACGTATGCATAAACTAAAAATCATTACCAAGTGTGATTGAACGAGTGAAGTAAGTGTAGATACATTTAATTAACAATGATACAGACATTTAGATCTGAAATACAATGTATTCGGTTGGTTCTGAATCGCACTAATTACAATTTCTTTGGCTTTTTAAATAATAGATAGGGCCTTTCTCATCAAAAACTGCTGCATTGTAAATTACGTTAATACTTCACTGCGTTTTAATCCAAAACAATTAGTTAAAATCATGTTAGCATTTCAATCATGATATAAGCAAATGAAGAAACTTTTACTTCACCGTAGTAGCAGATATGTATCTGCTTGATTTGGAGCACTAATATTTCATTTGACTTTCAAGTAAGTCTTTGATTCTAATTGTAGTGCAATTATTAATTTTTTATCAGCATAAAATGTTTTGTTTATTAAATTTGTCTAAGCTACCATTGGTAAATTATTATTATTACTTTGTGTCCTTTTGAATCCTGTAAGCAAAAACCTGATCTGAAGAACTTGAAATATGCATTTTTATCCAAATTTTCTATCTGTTGGTTTGTCTGTTTTATAACTTTTTTCTGTTAAATTTATTTTACCCCACATTGCCAAATTCTGGAGCTAGTAATTTTTTGAAGCTACCTTCCGTTTTAAGAGTATGAATAACTTCAACTAAAATCTTCAATGCAATTCAAACTATAGCATGATTAAACCTAGACATTTTTTTTATTGATTGATTAAATGTTACACAAAATGTAATATAAAAACAAACAATAATGAAAAAGTCTCTGTTCTACCATTATAGCACTATTTTACTCCTAAACTAAACTTGTTTTTTGTAAGAATGTATTTAGATATTTGCATCTTTAATTATCCTTTAAATATTCTCTAAGCGTTAACAAACTAGTCGTCCTGCACTTTCCTCGTTGTAAGAGATTTTCTAACGACATAACTCATGGTATGAAGGATAAAATTATATTATAGAAACAGAAAATATTAGCGGTTCGTTATTGTCAAATACAACACACCAGAAACAGTATCAGCGAGGAAATGATGCACTCACCATGTCTGATGCAAAGCAAATGAAAAATCAGCTGTAAGTTCAGCAAAGTTTCCTCTCCATCCCGCGGGATGTACGTTGATCAAAGCGCCGACTGACGGATATAATGTCGCATCCCGCCGCTGCTGTTACATTCGAATTTTACAATTTGGAACGATCCAGCTGCGCGCGCTGTGTCCGAGAGCTCTGACGCGTGTGTCTCGCTCGCTGTGTGTGTGGCGCACTCGAGTGCGCACTAATGTGAAGAAACGTTCAATAAATGAGCGACCTGAAGTTCCTCCTCCTACTGCTCCAGTCCTCAGCGCGTGAGCGTGGCTCCACCACATTGACCATCCTGCTCTGTGTGCGCGCGCACGCTCATTTATCCATGCCTGTAGCTAAGTTGTAATACAGTATAGCGAAACGTGCAAAACAGCCGTAAAGTGGTATCAGAATTACTCTTTGATGCTTTATAAGTCAGTCAGCCATAATTTTATTATGTTAAAGCTTCTAAAAAAATTAAGAAGTGAACATACTTTGTAAGCTAAGCCACACTAAATAGGTTCTTACTCGAAAATCAGGAAGGTTTGTGTGTATGAGGGCAGGGGATATACAAATCAGTTATAGCAAAAACAATATTGGCAATTTTTCTAAAAGTTTAATTCAATGATTTGTATGTATAACCCCCATAACAAAGTTATTACTGTATGTTTCAGGGCAGTTCAAGTGAATTACATTTAAATGATGATTATGATGATTTGCGTCTTTGTTATGAAGGTACTAAACATAGTGTGTTTCAGCTTTTTAAATTGCTATGAATGCCAGTGTGCCAGCCAGTGTGAAATAATTAACAAACAAACAGTTTTGACCCTTAACTGGTTAAACATGTTGATTTTTGTTCCTCTTTTATAGAGTTCCTTTTTATCATGAACAGTAAAGCAAGTTTAGTTTGAAAATCAGTGACAGATTGTTGCCAAAGCAGAAATATCATAGTATACGCGTACATTTCATTTTCATTTCCATTTGAAGGGTAGTGGTGTTTGACTCATGTCCATCATACAGTAAGTACTTAAATGTAAATATATATATATATATATAGTAAATACATAACTTTACCACAACTTTATTATAAAATTCAAAATTTTATAGTGGCTCTTGTTTAAAACTGTGTTCTATATAAAAAAAATATATAGTCATTGTAAGCAATGTGGATGTTACTTAAATAAAACATCATAAACTCTAAAATGAGAAAGAATTAGAATTATGATTTTATGGGCCAGTTTCCCGGATAGGAATTAGATTAAGCCAGGAATAAACCTTTGCTAATTTAGGAAATTTAAGAATTTTTAGAAACATGTTTCACAAAAATGCATTATTTGTAAGCATTTCAAGACCAAACAATGGCAATAATGTATTTTAAGATATCTCAGTGCAAGCCTTTTTCCGTTTAGACAGCTCTTAACATTTATTTTAATCTAGGACTAGTCTTAAACCCTGTTCAGGAAACTGCACCTATATCTCCCAATTCTGTGTTTATAGAGACATTTCTCAGAATTGTAAGAAACAAGTGGCACTTACATTTTCTTTTTTAATTATTTTATAATGAAACAGGTACAGGCTTCCATAAAATGTGTTGTTGTTGTTGTTGTTTTAAAGAAATATTGACTGAAACCTACTTGTATTCATTGTTGCAGTTATTATGGTAGGTAAACATGAGGTGAAGCAAACAAAATATTCAGGCTTATCTAGTTGTTAATGACACTTCCTCTTTCTTTTACTGTCAGGTTTCCGAGTACATACCAGATTTGCGAGGTGAGTCTGGACTAGTTTACAAGGCTTGTAAATAAACTGATCAGAGATTTGTGTGAGCGTCTCAAACATCAGTGTTGACAAAGACTTAATGCTTGTGTTGTTATGTGTTGTATCTTTATTCTCTGAGCAGTTCTCATGAAGCTGATGTATGAATGGTGCATCTCAAAATCACAAATGGGAGACAGGGCTAGTTGTCACACAGTTGTCACGCACTGAATAAAATGTCTAATTGTCTAGATTTGTCTCTGTTTTTTTGTAACAACCAGCCCTGTCTATTACTGCAATTAAAATCATAGACTGACAACAGACTGTGGTGCATGTTGTTGTAGCTATATACATCTGGGGGTCAAATGAAGTTCACACTTTTTTAATGTTAAAAGAAACATTACAACAGTGACCATCATCTGGTTACAATAAGCAGTGATTCAGATGTGTGTGTGATATGCTAGCACATTTGATTTATTTCCAGAGATGGCAACAGTCTGGCTGCCAAGACAGAAAGGTAGAAAGAGCCTGAATACAGGAGAGCGAGAGCGTGAACGAGGAAAAATCTGGTAACCTTACCTATGACTGTAGTTAAGTAACGCAACCCAGACACGAATTTGTCTGGCCATGATTCATTTTGCAAGGAGGGTGGCCGATCTCCACGCTTTCTGTGGAATGTGCAGCTAAAGAAGAAAATAAAAGCAGCCATTGTCTTTATCTTTATTTCTCTCTTGGAGTTTTGTTGAGCCGGTCAAACATGCTGTGAACAGCAAGAGATCAGGGAGAGTTTCCTCTCAATCCAGTTCTGTCTACCATCCCTCACGAGCAAAGAACTAGAACCCATTTCCAAAACATCATGTAAATATGCCCCAAAAGAGATGAAGCTCATTTCTATTTAAGTCTGCATTCAGCTGATGCCAATACTAATATTAAAACCATGAAGCGGTAGTGAATATATTTAGTGGGACAACTGAGCAATAAACCGATAAAGTTTAATGTTTGCGTCGTTTTCTGTTTTCAGTTCTGCAGCTACATAGCAATGCACTAGCAACTGCATAAAAATATGCTAAAAAAACAATCATAGCACATTTGAAACCACATATCATGAAATGCTGGTTAGGTATGTTTTGATTCTGGGCAGCTGGTTTATGCTGTTCCTTAGAAGCCTGGATACTACATAGCTACTACAGATACTACATATGTAACAATCCAACCAGAACACCTAAGCAACCACATAGCAACACCCTAGAAACTGCACAACAAAATCCTATAGAAACAACACTGCAATGTGTTAGCAAACACTCAGAACAACCTAGAAACTGCATAACAACTTCAAAACTACTCACAATACCTAAGCAACTGCATAACTAAATACTATAGCAGATGAATTGCAAACGCCCATAAAAACTGCCTAGCAACACACTACAGTCTACCCAGAACACTTTAGCAACCACATAGCAACACCCTAGCAAACGCAAAACTTAATACTGTAACTTACTGTTGCAACCACCCAGAACAACCTCTCAACTGCCTAGCAACACGCTACAGCCTACCCAGAACACTTTAGCAACCACATAGCAACACCCTAGGAACTGCAAAACTTAACACTGTAACTTAGCAACCACCCAGAACAACATATAAACTGCCTAGCAACATGCTACAGTCTACCCAGAACACTTTAGCAACCACATAGCAACACCCTAGGAACTGCAAAACTTAACACTGTAACTTAGCAACCACC
>JAUCNO010001758.1:21085234-21124704 GCA_032353835.1 Enteromius viviparus
TCTTACCTCAGACCCGCCCTGAGTGAGCCGTCATCAGACCGAGACGCAGAGACAAGCAAGACTCCTAAGAGATTGAGGCGTTTTGTTGTTGAATGCATTAATGAACATAGCAGTAGTCATTTACTCAGAAGATTGACCTTACCTTTGGTTCTAAAGGGAAACGCCCCCTTGATTAACTGAAATGTGTTTATGTTCGCGAGAACCATTAATGATCAGCCTCACCTACAGAAGCATATTTATAAGGCCTTTCCTAATAATGTGCTGATTAGCAAGTTTCACAATGAATACAGCTAAAAAATCCTCAGAGAGTGCCTCGGAAAAATAGGGGCGGAGTCAGCAGAGCTCCTGAAGATTTAAAGGGGAAGTACACAGAACAGCGTGATTTCAAAAGAGCTTTAAAAAAATGAGCGTTTTAAAAACTATCTTTGAGAAATTTTAAAACAAAATATATTACAAAACTTTACATTAAGACCCTAAATAATCATATTAGCTAGTGGTAAATTGGCTTTGTATGACCCCTTTAGTTCATCGTCTAAATGATCGAATGAATTTAAATGCAGTTTTCTAATATAAAAAGTTCAAATAAAAATATAAATCATAGAAAATCTCTTTAATTAAAACAATTGGGGTGGGGGTGAGGGGATAAAAAGGCACAAAAATATTCCCTTTATGAGCACAAAAAAAAACAAAAAAACAGATCATGTACATCACTTTAAACCACAATCAAACAAGCAACTAGGTCACCTCAACAAAAGTCTACAGTTATCAGCATGAGGCATTCATACCTGAAGAGGTGACAAAAATAATCTGTGCCATGATTAATAAAAGCTACAGTTTCATGTTTAGTAGAGAAGACATAAGCTAAAATTGTGCAAGTAACCGTCAGCATCCACTCACAGCTGATTGGATTGAATTTCAATTCGTAAACACAAAGCATCTCTCGCATTTAATTCATAATCAGAGACCGACCAATGAATATGAACATCTGCGAATCTCTAAACTTAAACACATAGGATGAATTATTATGTAAAGTCTTTAGTTCACAGGCTGGCAACTAAACTACATGAACACATAATCAGTTTGAGTCAGAGTGGCAAAAAACAGTCAGTGGTCCATACATCAGAAACATTATACCAGTGTGACAGTGCAAATCCAGATTTATAAAGAGTCCCTGAGTGTGTTCTAGTAAGGTTGTTTGGTGATGAAGCGACTGAACATTGTGAAGGCTGCTATGGGTTTGTCAGTGGGAACCATGTGACCCGAACCCTGTGGAAGACATGGATAAATACATGGAGTTATTCTTAACCAATGCCTAAAATGCTTTCTTCCTAGACAGCTCAGTAGGTCTTTGGAACAGCCATGGCAATGCATCAGTGCATTAATATGAAGTAACCAAAGTACATTTTTACCTACGTTTCAGAAGCAAAATGGGTTGCAAATACAGGTTCATGTCGACTTTAAGGTATTGCACAATGCCTGAACCCTAAAAATTATTCTATGTGCTTAGATGTATAAACATTGCATTTGTACTTTTATTTGAATTTATCATTTGTTGTACAAGTAATCATTATTCAGCCATGGCATTGTTTTCTGATTCATTTAAATTTATCACCACAAGTGGGCTATTTGTATTATTGCAGTCTTACCTTTACTGTGAGGAAAGAAATGTGGCTGAAGTCCTTGACAAAGCCGCCGATCTGCTGAGTTTCACCGTTGAAATAAATCCAAGGTCTGCGCTGCACCTGCACCTGTTGGAGAAAATGAAGAGAGAGTATTTATTCTGCTACTATAGAAATAAAAGAAAGTTTTTTTAGGTCACAAATAATATAGATCGTCTATACATAATTTACAAAAATGGCAAAAGCCTTCTCAAAAATAATAAAACTCCATAAATATATAAATAAAATGATAAAAATATATACACACACACACACAATATAAAATTAATTTACACAAGCTTATTAAATGTTATTTCTTATTATTTATACCATGTCAGTAGCAATGGCTCCGTTCATGGCTAAAACAATTCCCATGCATAACACAAATACAATCAACATCCTTTCAATATAAAAATGTGACAACAGCAATATTCAAATTTCAACTTACTGTGACAAATTCTATGATTATTTTAGGAGAAACCTTTTTAAATGCCATTATATTATCATCATTAAAAACCCATAATAAATATAATTTGTCAATTAATTTCTCAGTTTATTTTACTACTACCACCACCACCAAGCAAATTGCAGTCTTATTTACAGCGCCACCAGGATGCACAGAAAACAACAATTAATGAGCAGTCCCCAGACAATAATATCATCAGTGGGCAACAACACACCTCTTGCTGGAGCGACTCCACAAACCATTCATCACCCAGGAAGTTGCAGGCCATGTCCACATCTCCATTATATACCAGCACACGGTATTTCTGTAAAAAAAGGAAGGAATTGAAAACAATAAAAGCTGGTAAACATTTGATTTACCATCATTTACATTTACACCACTCACTAGCGCTCCAAGAAGCTTCAGGTA
The DNA here is from genome assembly GCA_032353835.1 of Enteromius viviparus. NCBI lineage: Eukaryota > Metazoa > Chordata > Actinopteri > Cypriniformes > Cyprinidae > Enteromius > Enteromius viviparus. Next base: position 21,087,767 of record JAUCNO010001758.1, read on the forward strand.
CTGCTTCTTCACATCTTGGAACAGACGCTTATAGTTCAGATTGACTTCAGCGCTGCAACAAACAACCAGACAATTGCAATTGAAAACCCTCCAACACTAAAATCATTTGTATGGTTCAAGTGCACTCATCACACCTGCAGATGACCCAGTCCAAAGAATTGGGTGAGATGTGGAGAGCAGACTTCACCAGCGGGTTGTTGAGGTACAGCGTGGATGGAGTAGAGTTGGTACACGGAGGATCCAGCCTCGTAGACTTGAACAGGGAGACCACACCTCGCAATTTCTGATTCAATAAGAAGATTCGTGTGGATTAACTCTCAAAGCACCACATAAACGAGGCTTTCATAGATATTAAAAGAGACAGATATTCTGTCATCATTTACGCTTTTAAAAGCTGGTCCATTTTTGAACAGCTTGAGTGTCTGTAAAGTACAATTTTCAGTTTTGGGTGAAGAATTTCTTTAAAAAGGTTATATGTCGTTAAAAATGGGCGTCTGTCTTTGTAACCCACCCACTGCCAGTTTACCCAATTGTATTTCAGCAGCCCGGGTTGCCAGCTGCTGGAAAAATATAGCACATGCATATAAAATACAGTTCCTGCAGTTGTCATCAATTTGGCAACCCTCATATGTGTCAAGTCTGAGAAGGAGCCATAAATTGTGCGTCGCACAAAATAGGAACTTCAGGTGTGAAATAACATGAATGTATTCGTAACAAACAAGTGACAATATCAATAGGTTATATGGAAAGGAGACTTCCAAAAGCAGCACATAAACTGGTTTCTCTACCTCGTTCTGTGCTTTGGACCACGGATGGTTGAGGAAGTGGTGGCCCATGTCTCGGATAACAAACTGGCCATTTTCAATGCTGGTTTTAAAGAACACAGAGCATGATTGGAACGTCTTTACATTAACAGTTCTATAACTGATAGAGTTACATAAGTGATCCAAGCTCACCTGACCCTCTGTTGCACACCTCCGGCACAGGGTGCATACAGGTTGTAAATGTTAAGTCCTGAATTGTAGACTATATTTTGAGCTATATAGAGCTAAAGAGAACAGAGGCGAAAAGATAAGCAAAGAATATATATATATGACATGACAACTCTTTAGTAGAGCACTGTTTAACTTACAGAATTGGAGCAGTTCAAATCCTTGTTATCGTGGAAGTTACACACTCCATCTTTGCAGCAAAATTTCAGCAGGTCATTCCACAAGCTAAAAAATTAAATGGTTTATTCTTTATTTACAGGTAATATTGTAATACACACAAGTGAGTGACACAATAGCCTCCACATCAAGCACCAATGTATAGAATCACATGTATAAAAGGAGTACATGTTAAATAGAGCAGCACTAAAACAATAATAATCATACAAATATAGCACCTGGTCCCAAGAAGTCCATGATAGTATGCAAAATAGATCAGTGAATTGTCATTCAGTTCATAACTTGATAAACCATTTCCAACCGCAATACCCTACAACACACAAACACACACAGATTAATGTCTGTTTATTATGGGCAATAGAGTCAAAAATAAAGCGCCTCCTACCTGCAAATTAATGCTGCTGTCCTCCATAACAATTTCAGCCAGTGTTGGGATGTAAATGCCTCCGTAACTCTCACCCGTCAGGAAAAACTCATTCTTGCTGAACTCAGGAAACAGCCTGAAAAATTCTTTCAAGGCCAAGTAGTTGTTTGTGGCCACCTGAAAGGTCAGTGATTATATGGTTACCATTCAGGTTTTTGACTATAAACAGTAAAATTCAATACTCATATATTATACATACATTACATAAATATACACATTATACATGAACAGATAAACACACACTTTTTTGTAATATGATTTATATCATAAATACCTCTGTGTCATTGGTAGTGTACTTTTTGTCATCGGAGTAGGAGAAGCCGACACCTGCTGGTGACTCCAGGTATAAAACATTTGCAATCTGGAAAAAAAGGCCATGTTTAGTGTGATATAACTGGTCTGCTACAGCCAAGAATGAAAGACCTTAAGTGTATAAGAGCATGTGACTGGTATAAGGAAGTGTCATAGTCCAGTTACTGAAACTGCTGTTTGAGGGTAAAAAACTGACCCCAAGACTTCCTCATTTCACATCACATAAATGATGCTTTTCTTAATATTATATATGCCAAAATCCATACCTTGTTCCAAGCATAAGGGTTATATTCCAGAGTTGCACCGTCATCTTGGATCTGTGAATAAGAGAGAAGGAAGAGAGAGAAGGAAAACACATTATTTAAACTACTTATGCTTTTAAATATTAGTTAAGTGTGAAACATCAGCACAGTTATTAAAATATATTGGCATTGTAATATTTTACCAGGAATGGCCCATGTTCTGTGAGTAAACCATCTAAGGAGCTGCATCCTGGTCCTCCATTTAGCCACAGAACAACCGGACTGTTGACCGGATCTTTCTGAGACTGAACGAACCTGAAAACAAGGTTGGACATTTGCATTTGGGAATTTTCATAACTATTTATAGGGTCATTTAAGTGAAGGTACAGAGCAGGGCAGTCCAGCTTACCAATAGTGAAGGTGTTTGTTGTCTGCCACATCGAAGTATCCAGAATAATGCTTGAAGCTGGGCTGTTTTGCAAGTCCAGGAAGATATTTGATCTCATCTGCATCTGGAGCCCCTGAAACCTCCAGCACCCCCAGCAGCAAACACACCAGCCCAAGATGCATCTAAACGCAGCAAAACACCACAGTTACTGACTTAACCTTATTATAGAGAAGAAAACTCATTAATTATAATAATCTGACGCAAATAGCTAAAGTTACCTAAAGACCAGTTTTGGTCACCCAAAACTAAAGGGAAATCGATATAACCATTCATCTACGTTAACTCGGGAGCACTAACCAGGAAACTGAGGGTTTACTTTACAATGACGGTGGAAATCAGCAACTTATTCAGCAAAAGAAATATTAATATTGGTTATAGTGATGTTTTATAAGTCTTACCTTTACAGGCGTGGGAACAAAAATGTTTACCGGCTACTAAATTGTTTAAGTAGTCCCAAAAATTCATGTGACTTCAACTTTCCCGTGATGAAGTCACATGATGTTTTTCGTCGCCAGTGTCAAAATAAAAGTTTGTTTAAGCCGTCCAAATATTTTAAAAGCAAAGAAATCAACCTATAAATAAAGACTTATTTCTATTGTCGTGCTTATATTATTGCCAGTATTAGAAATATATTATAAAACACTTTTATGTGCTAATTTTGTGTAAAAATAAATAAATAAATATATATAATTTGTACCGGAATCATTGTCCCCATTATTTTAGACCGGGACTTTAATTTTGCAAACAGCGTCATCAACGCAGTATCTAAGCAACTCGCAGTTCCGTACAGTATCACCGCAAGGTTGCGGCAGTTTTGCAAGCGGGACTTTCATTTTAATTGTTCGCAAAAACAGGACGCCGCGAGAAAATCGCCGGATACTTTCCAGGTTCCCATGGTACAGGTAAGAGCTTGCTTCCATGATCTAAAAATATTTTTCTCAGGAATCGAAAATTCTAGACCTCCAACTCAGCTGCTTTCATTGTTATAAATGTTAGCTAGCTAGCTAGCATGTTACGTTAGCTGTTAGTCGAAGCATCAATTGTTCTTTTTCATTGTCGAAAGCCGTAAACATCGTTTTGGTAGTAAGAAAACAACGTATAAATCGTTCAACTCGAGCGTGTACACACACGATTGAAAAAAAGAGTGCATTTATTGCAGCGGAGCATCTAATGTTACTGTGCAGAGCAACATGGCGCCTGATCGATTCTCACAGTAGATGGACGTGCCCGCGGTTGTCCGGCAGCTTTTAAAACGATGGAATGTACGCTATATGCATTTTTCTTTTCACAGGAGTGCGGGATCTAAATCGTTTGCAATAACATTTGCGCGTCCTTTTGCACGGTCTGATTTCGCGTGACGTCACGGCACGGTCACAAAATGTCGGAAGGGTTGTTGTTGCGCCGACGAGGATCTTATGCTGTCCATTTTCGCGTGTTGCCAGTTTCACGTCTCTGCCTTTTAAATAATAAAAATTGAAGGAGATATGACCTTGGAGGATGATAGACAGTTGAAAAGACACTAAATCGCACGACAGTGTATTGTAGCAGTTTGTTTTGACTCTGAACAATGTGAGAACAGGTGTGTACTTATTTAATGTGTAATATTCAAGCGTTAATATAAGTAAAAGTGTCACAATTCAGAATCATATATATATATTTTATGTTTTAATAGATGCATCAAACATGTATAAAATCCTGTTTTCATAATTATATTTAATGAAAGTTTTCACTCTCCATTTGATATTCTTGAGGTAGAGTGCAAAATCATTCAGGTGGAACGACCAGCATTCATCTGGTAAGGTGTTTTGGAAACTCGGGGTATGATATTGTGGTTTGCAACTTACCAAAATATTACCGTAATGCCAAAGTGGACCACAAAGTCTGCAGCATCTGTGAGCTCTTACCGTTCAACGACTGTGGTGGAAACATGCACAGTAACCAGCGTGCCAGGAGACGATTGCTTTCAGATTTACGCTAATATGAAAAATTTGGTCTAATAGCAAATATTCAACATTCCCTCTTGAGCCATGGTGTCCAGTGCCCTCTGTGTTTTTGTTGACCTACTGACCGGTTCCTCACCATCTCACCCCTATGTTGTGTATACCGATGTTAGCAAATTTTGAAGCTTTGGTCAACCTGCAAGAAATTTTTGGGGAGCATTTTATGTTTATCCCCAAGAACAGGCCTATTTGAGATTTGATGTTACGTTCAACGACTCAAGCTCGCATATTTTCCGTTGCGTGCTCTTTGGAAACCCATTTGTGGTCCGTCCTTCCAACAAGTTTTAATGACGTCTTCAACATTTTTTCATCAAATACTTGAGGAATGTGTTTCATTTTAAAAAGGCAATCTGAAGAGCATCTTTGCATGAGACTGAAGCGCAGCTACAAAACCCAAGGACTCCTGTGATCAAAGCCAAAACGTTCTTTGACTTTCAGCATTTTATTTGGTGTAAGTGACCATAAAGTGCCAATTTATCAGGCAGCAAAACACTGCATATGAATTAAACTATACTTCTAAATTTGACTTGTTTGAGTTTCTCAAGTTTGTCTTTAAAGTCAACACGAAACTACATTGGCGTAGTATTCATAGAAAATGAATGTGTAAATCTGGTTGATTTTTTTTTCATGTTGACTTCTGCGTTTTCATACTTTGCCCAGTCATTTTACCTGGAATCTCTCTTTTCTTACATGTTGATGCATCGTCAATTTCAAGACCTTGGTGGAAATATAGCTAATCAAATAGTCTTGTAACTAAAATCAACTGCAAGCGTTCCTTGAAAACGGCCCATTGAACCTAAAGCTTGTAGAAGCATGTCGCACAGAAGAAGCCGGAGTAGTACGCCACCCGCATACACCACCAACAGCAATGACCCTCGTGACCTGGAACGACGGATTTTTGTCGGAAATTTGCCCACGGCACACATGGCGAAGAAGGACATGGAGGATCTGTTCAGGCCATATGGGAAAATACAGGGTTAGTAGCGTACAAATTCAAAGCCTTTTTAGACGTTTCGGAAAGTTGCATAGTGTTCGCTGCAGTTTTAACTGGTTGAGCCCACAGTTCTTTAGACTTCGGTCTAAAGGCTTTGGTTGCGATTTGCAAAAAGCCAGGGAAGCTTAGGCCAAAAATCCACCAGAAAGCGCCTTTTTGCGTAAAACGAAAATGATTGTTCCCTTTTCCAGCTTTGTCCCTGTTTCGTGGGTATGGATTTGTGCAGTTTGAGCGAGTGGAAGATGCTGAGGCCGCTAAAGCCGGACATAACGGCCGAATTTATAGAGGTTATAAACTAGGTAAGGTCTGATTTGGTATTAAACACTGGAGTGCTTTGAGGAGTTGTTACGTTAATTTAGAAATTTTAGCTGAAGAGAAATAAATATTTAATTGTATTATGGTAATAACTCCAATAGGGCAAAATTTACCTTGAATATATTCCTTATGCAAATTGCATATTTAAGGATTTTTTTTTGTTGACGTGTAAAGGTATAAATAGAAACTATAAATCCAAAGGAACGTTTTACAAATAGGTGTTATATTGGTGTCCTGTGACTTTTTGATTAATTAATATGCAGATCCCATGTTTTTCTTTTACTTGCTCTTTTTGACTGCCGCAATTATAATCTTCTTGACTGTATAATTAAATAAATACAATAGTATCTGAATTTTGATGGCATTTATTGAATTGCTATTGCTATGATTTGTATTTTTTTAATTTGCCCAAATAGAGTTCCAGTTATTTTTAGTGATCTAATGAGATGTTTAATAAGTGTTTACAGCTGGGAATGTCATACTTTCGCACACCTGGGGTCCGTTCTTTGTACCTCGCTAACTCGGTTAGCCGGATTTGATTGTTGACGATATTGCGTGATCTTGGATTGTTCGGTTCTTTGTCGCTCATCCGAGACTTGCTGTCATAGCAACAGGTCTGTAAGCTTGAACCTACTCAAGAGCAGGTTTATTTCATGTAAACCAGATTTAGGCCGCGCTCCTGGCGGGTTATGATTGGTCGACATGGCGAGGTCACATCTGATTGGTTAAAGAGCACAACTGACGTGGACTGACTCGCGTAAGAAAAGAAAATTATCTTGCAAGAAAGTTTTTATTTTTTATTATTGAATTGACATTTCAACAGACAATAACAAGAAAATATATAATAAAAAAATGCAATAAAGGGCTTTTTTTTTAAAAAAGGATAGTCTACTCAAAAAGTTCAGTGTGGAGCGAATACCCACAGTTTTCATAGCTTTCTTATTAGCAGATTCAGAAATCAGAGTAAAGCAATTCTCCGTGTCTATTAGGGCATCGTACGATGTCTAATGTGAAACATCGCGATGGACAATGACATCGTTGTCGTAGTTGTAACTAAAACACCAAGCCCCGCCCCACGACAAAAAAAAAAAAAGTGTTCGCGCGAGCAGGTGAAAGAGGATCAAGTGTATGAATGATTGCGCGCGAGTGCTTGAAATGGACCCGTTTCTTTGCATGTACATCTATTTTCCTTTCACGGAAATGATTTACCGCGCTCGCCAGAATCAGTGGTGCGCTCGCTTATTAATGGCATAGATTTCCCGCCATAGATTAAGTGTGTTTTTCGCAAGCTGGTTGCTGCTGCTGTTTTTAGGCCATCGGCCCAACCCTAATGACCATCTTGCAAGAATGTGCCTATAACGATTTACACACGAATGATGACCACAGCCACACACATATATATACATATATATATAATGGATGGCTGTATTTACACATACATAGTGTATGTATACGAGTGTGCATGACTGGTCATCATTCGTGCGTTAAATCGCTGTGTATGTCTAATAATCACATTCTATTCCCCAATTGTGTCTATTATTGGAGGTAATTTTCTCAAATCTGTCACATGGGTCCACTGCTGGCTCTGACGTGAAAATGCCAAAAAGAGCAATTACTACAAATAAGATTTGACATATATATGCTCGAAGAACCAGAATAGCGAGCTCATAGTTAGCGCAATGGTTTGATCTTGGATGTAGTAAGCGACGTATGAAGAACAGACCCCTGATGCAGAGGTTCACAAGATCCTTTGCTGCTCGCTCCCCATCAGTGTAGTACTTAAATTTAAATAGCAGTTAAAAATTTTGGAAATGCTTACAATTATAGATTACAATGTTCATCTGATGCAGAATGTCAAATGTTCATCCTCTGAGTAAAACAACAGCAACAACAACAAAACTCGTTTGGCTCTGTAATATTTTCGTCTTTTGTCATATTGAACGTTTGGATTGGTTTATTTGCAGATGTAAATATGGCAGCGGAGAGACGACAGAATAAACCCAGATCAAGCCCTCCACGCAGGTAAAGTATCGCTGGGATTTTTGCTAATGAAGACGACTTCTATCGAGAATTTCGGTAAACGTTTTTCCCTGCACAATGGAATCCATCGAAAGTTCTAAAATGCATAAATATTGTCGAGTGCGCAAAAACGGTTCGGTCTATATTTCTCGTGGCTATTCGGTTTTTAGTTTGTTTTATTTTTTTTCATCACTTTTAGTTGTGTCAGAATTAACTGAAATAAAGTTGAAAGGGTCATTTGAGTACGTTTCCCTTGGTGTGTCTTTGTCTAAACGGTGTTACTCAATCTGTTCACTTACTATACACGGTTTTTCGAAACCGTTCACTGACAGTCGCTGCTTCCTGCTGGAGTCTTCTTCGACACTCCAATTAACACTCACTTCAGAAGTTTGTTTAATAGCATTATAACATCACCAAAAACCTAATTATTTCATGTACCCAAGTGGGATGGAAACAAGACTAATTTAAGCAGTTCATTAAATTGTTGGATGTTTATTTTTGGAGGTTGGTATTTGTCTTTCCAGTCAATTCATCGTCACCACCTCAGTTTAAAAACAAAAAAAACAACGAGACGGCCGTGGAACAGTGCGTTCTTAAAATGCGGTTTTAAAATTAAAAACTTAATGTTGCTTTCTTAAATAAAAAAAATAATACAGACAAAAAGTAATAAAAGTGCATTTTCATCTTGACACCTGCTGTTCATTTTGATTAAATTTGACTCTTTTTTTGCTAACTAACGGATGGACCTTGGTTTTCATGGTTGCATTAAAAAATGATGTTTGACATCTTTCCCATGACATTTTTTTGGAGAGCTATATACTGAGTTCACAAAGGTATCATCTATAAGAGAAATTGTGAATTTTGCGACCGGTAAGATTAATTTGCGTCGCTACCCTCTCATGTCTGTTGTCCCTGGCAACAGGACTCTGAAATAAACTCTAAAAAGCACTCAATTGATTTTTTTGGTAAAAATAACATTTGCGTACGGTGTTCTTTTGTTTTTATCATTTAACTAACATAATGTCTTTTTAAGTACTTGATGGTAAAAGTTGTTTAATAGAGCTGGTAGTTTTGGGGGTTGAGTGTTTAGTTGGCGTGTGTTGATTGAGTGTATTTTGTCTGTTCAGGCCATCCAGCTCTTACGGGGACAGTCGAGAGCCCCGTCCCCGTTCTCGGTCCCCAGCGCATGGGCGGGATTCTCGAGAGCACCGTGACAGTCGAGAGATGAGGAGTGATAGCCGTGAGCTGCGTCCCGGTCCACCTCGTGAGCATGATGCTAGAGGGCAGCCCGATGAGAGATACAGGGGGTCAGAAAGCAGGGAGAAAGATCCTTCCTACAGGTGCACTCACAATGCATTTGAGCCGTTTTGTAGCGGTGCATTCATAGCTCTTGTTTTCCTGTGTTGTATTCTCATCTAAACAACATTACTTTGTTTCCACAGGGAGGAAGGATATGATCGTTATTACCGCGGAGAGTATGACTATTATAGGAAGAAAGAGGAGCCATACCCAGAGCGCTACAGAGAACCCTGGAATGGCAGGAGAGAGTCTGAGGGTTGGTTGAATTCTTTACAATGATAATTTACAGCTGTTTTGTTAAGAAAATAAATCCTATTCTTAAGTGGAGGAATTATTTTTGTTGTTGTTGCATTGTGGCTAGGGTTATCATGGCGAACTAAATTTATTTAAAACGTATTGAAGCCTGTTTTCACCATTTAATAAAAAATAAAAAATGTTATTGCGAGTTTTTATCTCACTTTTTTTATTTTTCTCAGAAATGTTACACAATCTGACTTATTCTCAATTGCAACTTTATATCATGCCAGTTTTAATCTAGAATTGCGAGTTTGTATCCTGCAGTTATGAGGAACAAAAAGTCACAATAACTTTTCTTTAAAAAAATTAAAATTAAAAAAAATTTCAGTGGAGTTAACGGGCTTCCATAAAAACATTTGTTACTTGAAATAAAACAATTTTGACTGAAATACAATGAGGAAAAACTTTATTATTAACAAATGTTATTAACATTATTTATTATTTTAAATTTCATATTTTTAGTTTAACTTGAACTAAAATAACATTTAAAAAAAAACAAAGATTTTGAAAAATAAATGACAGTTACTTTAACCAACTGAAATAAAGTAAAAACAGAAAATATAAAACAACTGTATATTTATGTAAAAACTAAACAAAAAGTAGAACAAATACTACACTTGTTTTAGATTTTGTGTGCTTTTATGTGACATTAATCAGCATTGTGTGAATACATCTCAATGCAAAAATCTATTTGTGGTAGAGCTAATTTTCTAACGTTATTGTCAGCAGTGCTGGTAATTCATGGGGTTAGTTTTTAAAGGAACCACATGCGTACCGTTTCAGTTGGGCACCAGAGTAGGAGTATACATTAAAATGTTAATTGTTTGGTTCTGAATTTACAGAGGAGCGGGTGCGTCCTGAAGAGCGCCGGAGGAACGAACTTTATCGTCAATATTATGAAGAGCTGCAGAGGCGCTACGATGCTGAGAGACCAGTGGATTGTTCTGTCATAGTTGTTAACAAGCTGCAAAAGTGAGTCCTGTGACTATATTCTTGACGTGATTAAAACATTGTTTTCTTGGAGAACCAGTTACATTTTCTGCTTCGTGTTTGTGTGCAGGGAATATGCCGAGACGGTGGGAAGGAAGGTTCGGGATCTGGGTATGGTGGTGGATCTCATCTTCCTGAATACAGAAGTGTCATTGACCCAAGCTCTGGAGGACGTGAGTCGGGCTCGTACACCTTTTGCCATCATCATCACCCAGCAGCACCAAGTACATCGTTCCTGTACAGTCAACATCCTCTTTGGGACTCCGCAAGGTGTGTGTCCTGTTCAACACCACAACTGCACAAAACCAGCCCAGTGTTGATATGAGATCGTAGTGCAAACAGCTCTATAGAAGCTATAATCAACATTTTTAGATGACCACAGCATACTCTTGTTGCAGAGCACAGGAACATGCCCATGCAGGATGCCATGGTGCTGGTGGCCCACAACTTCGACTCCTTTAAAGTTGAACACCGTGCTAAAGAAAGGGACGAGATCGCGAGGAAAGCGGCCAAAATGGCAGATGAGGTGTTGATGAGGGAACCTGACAGAGAGGGTCCCCCTGCCTCCCTTCTGACCCATATTACGCTGCTGTCCGAGGGCAGGTAGGTCAACAAATCCTAGCATTCAAAAATTTGTACTCTGTAAGATTATAATTATTTTTTATTTTTAAGGGAAGTCTGCATTTATTTGATCCGAAATATTAAAATGCTTAAATATATTAACTTAAGTGTTTTCTATGGGAACGTACTTTAAAATTTAATTAATTCTTGTAATGCAAAGATTTATTTACAGCATCATTAGAGGCTATTGATGCAGCCCTTAAGAATGTTTTTAAAAAAATGCAGCACAGAATGTATTTTCTGCCATGTTGCTATCAAATAACAGCCATGCCAACTATAAATGTATACATGTAGATGCCTCATTAGTGACTTTCTGTGGGCTGTGATATGTATGCCATCCTTATGCATTAGTGGACATGTCAGTGTATCTGGATCCATTGATTGTGGAATCTGTACATATCTAAGATGCTAACTTCCTGCTGTAAAGAAATGCTTGCTTGCCCAGCCTCCAGAGTCTTCTGATTGATTTTGGAACTGGTATTGATCAGAAATGTGGCGCTTAAAAGAAATTCTTTTAACTTTACGCAGCTGAAACGTGAGGCACGAGCCCAGCGGTCATGCACGTCCATCTAGTGTGTGTTTAGACCAGAATGGGAAAAGTAGCACGAAAACGCAGGACATTTTACTGATCTTAAGTGTCAAATATAACGGATTACCTTTGCATCTCTCAGGTTTATGACTCCAGATGAGTTGACGAGGCTAATTGACTATCTGAGAGACAAACGTGATCATCTTGTCCGAGGCACTACTGACACAGGTAACTCCATGAGGCATTTTAAACCCAACGTTGTATTGCGCTTTACCCATCAAGCCTTACCTATCACTGTTTTTGCTCTGTCTAGTCACACACCCTTCACCAGCGACCCGCGAGCCCTCTCAGCCCACACAGCCTCTATCCGCTCCGGTTCAGTCCACATACACCAGCCTACCCCTTCACTCCACCCACCTGACCCCTGCTTCCGCCCCGGTCACCACCAACCAACAGCAGGAGCTCCAGGCTAAGATCCTCAGCATCTTCAACAGTGGCAGCGGCGCGTCTTCAGTGTCCAGCCCCGCTCCGGTGCCCCAAACGCAGGGTTACTCCTCCAGCCTCGGCTCTCAGACCGCCGGACTCCAGTCTTCTCACGCTGCTCCTGCTGTCACCGGCATTCCCAAAATCGCCGCCGTCCAGCCGCAGAGCAGCTTGATGAACCCCCGGCCTGCCCTGAGGCCTCCTGGTGCTCGTATGGCCGGGCCGACAGGCACCCAGAGACCGGCCGTCACTACAGGAACTGGCATCAACTTTGACAACCCCAGCGTCCAGAAAGCCTTGGATACGCTCATTCAGAGCGGACCCATTAACCACTTGGTGAATATGGGATCTGTGGGTCAAGGAACCCGGTCAGCACAGGGAATGAGCCAAAGCATGGATCCATCTCCCATGTCCCATTATTCCCGCCATTACTAAGATGAATAGATCTGATACGAATCGGGAAGTCGTCATCGCTCTGAATTGTCATAAATTATTTTTTTTTGCACCCGTGTAATTTGTGATTTAATAAAAAAAAAAAGGTTTTCTGTGAAGTCATAGTTTTCTGGTTTTACGGTTTATTTTATTTTTTACTCATCTAATGTGTTAGACAACCTTTACAGAGCATGATTGATTGTTTAATGCGTCAATAAATGAGAGAATTTCTGTTGTTTTATATGGAATTGGTGCATTGTATATACCAGCCAACTTCTGACTTAATAAATTCATTTTTAGATAAAGAAACTGATGTCTTTTTACTTTGTATTGAATTTGTTTCTTCACAATAGTTGCGTCCTACTTGTTAAGGCTGAGATGAACAGATTTCCCCCAATTTGCTGTCTGGAAGTTGTGGGAAGTCAAAGCCAGTTAAGGAATTTAGGAAAATCGACATTTCACAGAAAGTCTAGGAAATGTATGATGGGCATAGTCTGAAGCTTAAAAAACAAAAAGTTTAAGACATGATTCATATTTTTAACCCTCTTATCTGTAAATTCAGAACACTTTCTCTGCACTCTTGAAAATAATAGTTCCACAAAAGGTTCTTTAGATTATTAAAATGTTCTTCACACTAAGGAAAATGGTTACAGAAAGGTGCTTTGAGTAACCAAAAATGCTTCTTTTAATTGTATTGCCGTGAAAACCTCTCCTTTATTTTGTTAGCTATTTTTTTTTAAGTGTAGCAACAAGGCTTGTGCATGTTGAGTGTTCAGAACAACTTAAGTTGTTTAGTAACAAGCTTTTCTTTGCAGATTCTTTCTAATTTGCAAGTGTATGATGCTTAGTGTTTTAAAATCAATTCAGATTTAGTGTATTCCAGCCTTAATTGATGGGATATAGAGCATGTTCTTCCATGTGTTTTTGCTTTGGAATGGCATGCCACACTGTGCATGTAATAACCAAGACAACATGCTATTTCCAAAATCTATCATATAAAACCCAGTTCATTGGAATAACAAGTGCTTCGGTATCTTACTCACTGAAACCATATATTGGCTTTAACTGATTGGCATTGTGTGCCATTTTCACTTTTGTTGCTGGTTTAGATTAAACGCCAAATTCAGCCTTATTGTTTAAAGGTAAGCAAAAGCTGGCAACATTCATTAAAATATTATTACTAGAATGTGAATCTGTTAAAAACAAATATAACCAGTATTTAGTTCACAGAGAAAGATCTTAACACCTACTTTCTCAGCTCCCACATCCAGCCACAAACGCTCTTTAGGAATGCCTGTAAACACTTTCCTGTGACTTTGCACCAGTAAACAAAGAAATACTTTAAAAGAACTGACTTTGAGAAAGGTTTCAAATTCCCCAACATTAGAGGCAACGGTTATGGTTAGAGTTATGGTTAACTAGTCTACAGTGAGGTTTAGTTGGGTCCTGGAGGGCCAGTGTCCTGCAGAGTTTAGCTCCAACCCTAATCAAACACACCTGAAGCAGCTGATTAATAGGTAAACTTACAGACGGATGTTGGAGCTAAACGCTGCAGACCACCGGTCCACTAGGATCAAGTTTGAAGACCCCTAGTTTATTTGGATATTTTCAGCAGTTATCACAGTAAAGCCTCCTCAGAAAAGTAATTCAATCACAGCCAATTCAATTGTCTACTAATGAGCTGATGATATTAGTCAGGTATATATATAAATGAGATGTGCTGAAAGTGCTGAAGAATCTCAGGACCAGGAGCCTTTGAAAACCTGCTCAAAATAAAGACTCGATCATATAATCCATAATAAAATGGTATTCATTTATTGCATTTTGTGTTGACAAATCTATAAAATGGAATGGAATTTTGCAGAAGCCATAGAGATAAAGCATTTGAAATGTAAGATAAAACTACCTTATTTTCTTTACCATGAAACACAATAGATAATACTCATTATTTATCTTTTTTTAAATATTCAACTTACACTGACACAAAAAATAAACACCTCAACACTTACTAGTTCTGTTATATTTACAGGACCCACATCTGCCCTTGCCTGTGGTCCCATGTCTGCTTTGTGTACGTCACTGTACACACACACACACACACACACAACTGAAAAACACAAGAACACACTCAATGGCAATATGACCATAAAACCCTGAAACGCACACAAAAACAAAAGAAGAAAGGAAAAGAAAATCCACTACATTCCCTTTCAAACGTTCATACAAAATGTTTTCGTTTCAAATGAATCAAAAAAAAAAAGCCCGAGGGATTCAGTCATTTTCCATGGAAAACTAATGTTCTGATCTAGTATTAACTGCACTATCATTTGCAAACTGTGAAATCAGTGAGCTGCCTAAAGCGAGCTTTTTCAATAAATCACATTTTTGCCTTTCAGAGCAGCAAAGCCAAGACAAAGTGGGATTTTGTTTGTACATTTCTCTTTTAGTCGTCTAGGATTGCTTACTTCAGCAATACCCTACTTGCAGTTGTGCTGTAATAAAGCAATAAGCCATGAAATAGGCTTTTCCAATCAAAGTACCAATAACTCAATGTTTAAAAAAAAAATAATTTTTCAGTGAATACTTTTGGTCCTTTTAGCTTAATTTTTATGTTTGAAATTGGGCCTAGAATTAAAAACTACATTCTTTTTTTATAATGTAAATAAATAAATTTGCACATATTATTTAACGTATAGCTGCCAATTTGTGTATTTAAGGCATGTGTACAAACTGTTGTAAATAATTATTTTACTGCTTAACAAAACAAACCCTCAAGTTTCTTTTTAATTCATATGCAATCGACTAAACACATAACCAGGTTAACATAAATAACTTTGGTAATCAGTTCTTCTTTAAATATATTAACTGCAGTAAAATCAAAACGTTCTTCGTCTTGGCTATAAACTACCTAATTAAAAAAAGACCCCAACCAATCAATATCCATTCACACTAAGATAGTTGATCCAAAGAAACTGTTGTGCACAACAAAAACACCAAACATCTGGTAAAAATAACACATTTACAATTAAATAACTGAAATAAACTGGCGTGAACATAATACTGTATATCACAAAACATTTAAATATTTATATATATTTATATATCAGCTTGTTCAGGATAATGTGCATGCGTTGAACAGGACAACGGACCCAGGTCCTGGCTCTATTTCAACTGCTTCAGATGGATTTGATTCAGATTTCAACATTTGGACTTCCACAGAGCTTTACATGCTTAAAAAGCTGTACTTTTATTTTTGTATTTTTTTTTTATATGTAAAGTTACTGGAATGTCAAGAAAAGCTGACCTCAGAGGTAAATGTCATGGGAGTAAATTCTCAAAAATAAAGATCTGACAGTCTAATGCCTTTTGAAAGCATATTCAGGTGTTGTTAGAAACCTGTAAGAAACATCAAGAACTTTCTCAAACAGCGAGAACCCAAAATGCAGCAAGCGACCTTTCCGAGAGTGTAGGATTAATAAAATGAAGTGAGATTCCCATTTTTTTTTTTTTTTGGAGAACATCCAATGGCGCAGATCAGAACCAAGTACAGACTTATTTCGAGCCCTTTTTTTGTTTCTGAGATGTGTCGAACGCTTCAATATTCCTTGGCGAAGGAATACACAATTTCTTTTTGCTACACACAAGCCAGGTATTCATCGTGAGATACTGATGAAAGGAAAAAAATTGTGAATGTGTCCACTGTCAGTTTGAATAGAGCCAAGCCCAGCAGTGGAAGCGCTTGTATATAGTCTTTTTATATGGTGATCACATCGAAACAGTGCTTGTAAGGTCGAAATGACATAGGGAGTGAAAAGTGGGAGAAATGGAAATGTTACCACATAACTCAGTGATTAGTATTAGAAATATATCTTTTTCTTTTCTTTTTTTTTTTACATCTACGTATACTCTTTTCGTCATTAATTACAAGAAATGCTATAAATTCATGCCAAATAAACAGCAAACACACATTTTTTGTTTTGTTTTACAGCATAATAAAATTAATCTTCAGGTAGTGTGTTACCGCAGCGAACAAAACTCGGTCCAATCTGCGATAACGTGGCCGAGTGGCCGAGTACACACTCTCGCCGCTAGAGGCATCAGCGCTGAAATGGATCTGGCATGCTTATGATTCTGGCAACTCAATCGTCACGGTCACCATGGACGTAAATAACGTTAACTCGTATAAAGTGCATTTCTATCTCAGCCACCATAGAACAGATGTGACGCACACTCTAGCATACGAAGCGCGCCGATGAACTCTACGAGAAGCGGACTTGTGTGCGAACTAGCAACTAAAATTACGCCATACGTACCGTTTCCCATGGAAATCAATATTGCACGTTACCGTTGAAAACAAAAAAAAAAAAAGTTAGTTTTTTCGGTGTATCTACTAAAAGCATCCTAACAAACACATCAGGGAATGACCCTGTAGCTACAGTGTCTCGAGAGCGATATTATGTACAAAACCCAAAAACAACACCACACAGTATCCCGCTAATCTAAGTTTTTATACGTAAGAACATTTTGCCGTTCAGTCGCAACAACAATCTGAAAAAGCTGCCTTGACATTTTTTCCCCCCGGGAACTGCTCTTTTCACATTACGAAAATTGATTTTTTTCAAAATACACCATGCACACGAAGCGTACGTTATCGTAAGTGGTTTGTTAAAAACATCGTGGAGTCAACTAATTGTCGAAACGTCATCAGAGGCTCAGTCTACGCAGGCAGTATTATGTTAAAAAAATACGTCGCGTCTCGACGCACGTTTTGCGTTTTGTTCAGATCCAGTGATTGTTGTCGTCACTTCACGTTATCACTTAACAGGAAATAAACTAAATAAAACATGATAAAGCTGATTACATAAGGCTGAAGTCGTTTAAGCTGCAATCTTAGCGTCAGCCCCTCCCCTCATAAATATACCTTTAAATATTTCATCTTTCGCTTTATGTACACGCACAATCCATAACTAATCATACACTAGCAGCAGCATTCATCTTATGAGAGGTTTTCCGATGTTTAAACATAAAATAATCTGTAATATCTTTATAAACTACTGTATATACTGTCTTTGACTAAAGTTATATTTATTTATATATGTTTATCTATATATATATGCAGTTGTTGGTATTTCTGCTAAAAAAAATTGTACAAAATAGCCTGTATCTCTAAAAAAATAAATAATGCAATGAATATATGATTTCCCAATTTCACATAGCCAACATTATGCTCTCAAAAATACTCTTTTTGATCTATTTTTCTATGATTAAAACATAATTTTGCAAACAATCTTGGGATAATTTTGCATCTGAAATCTCATTTTGTGTTTCGGCTAATGCATTACAGTCACGCGGCATAGAGTTCAGATTTCCAGAATACTTATAACAACCCAATCTAATGCTGCGTTAACGTCACATCAGAATTACAGTAATTACCAAATGATAACAGTGAGTCTATTCTGAGCCGTTTATGGACCCCGAAATGATTAGTAACTATAGTAACGACCATAATGGATATATATGTGGCCTTTTTCGATAATGACAGCAATATACAATTTTTTTTTTTTAATCATACAAATTCACTTTGCAAAAGCACAGTAACACAAAATCCCATCTCAAAGAAAGCGCGCGAGTTGAACTGTAGCTTAAACTGCTGAAGCCACTGCGATTTCGGATGCTTTTATATAAAGTCGAGCAATTATTAAATAAGAGTTTGATATGAATGTATAGAAATCTAATCTTAAAGTCATAAACTCTGGGCTGAGTGCAGCATTTGCGCTTAAAGTGACATTGTTATCAATATTAGTTTCTATTGACAGTTCACATTTTCTTTTATATGGCACGAGTGAAATCGAAGTTTACCATAATGCTCTATATATAGCTCTGTGACATTTCTGGTGTAATATAATAAAGATTTTGTCTATGATATAGTTAATTTATACAGATCTGTCTGTAATTGCGACAAGAACAGAGGTTTTCTTTATAGCAAAATGGGAAAAAAGAAAAAAATGGGCAACTTCCATTTGCTTAAAGATGCAATTCGCTCATTCACTCATGCAAACACACACACACACACATTTAATGAATCAACAGACTCATTAAATCATTTGTTACACAGTGGCTGTCAGTGCAGGTTGAGTGCTTGTTGGGGAGGGGAGGTTCGGTACCGTAGTACACTTCAAGCCGCCATAGTGAAGCCTGTAGCCACCTAAAACACCCTGACCCTGTAAGACAACAGCGTTTCTTCACCAGAATCTTCGGTTATTTCACAATAAAAATACTACACTGATATTTAATAATGCCTTCTACACTATTTACACTACTTCGGAGTGGCTGAGTACTTTTTTCTTTTTTTTTTCTCAAGCTTGTTCTTTCGATAATTACAGTGTCGGTTGCACCGATAGACTCACTCGCTGCTTTGCTGTCAAACAGCAAGTCGCACACCCTGCCAGCCTTGTTTTTTGGCACATATTGTGACTGTATTTGGCAGGGGGATAGCTAGAAATTAATAAAAACACGGAGGAGGTTGATGAGAGAAAACAAATATACAACAACAGATCTTTGTGCAGAGGAACGTGCTTAAAGTCAACGTGAAATGCCGTTCGCAAAACTTTTTCCTTCCGTAATGCAAGCGAAATTCAAACAATGCATTGAAAAATAAGAGCCGTTTTCAGGAGCTATTTTTACATTTTATAAAAGCACATTTAAATTCGGAATAACATGCAACGGTCGTTAACGGAAGCAAATAAGCTTCATTTGACGTTGACTTTAAACTTCACATTTCACATGTTCACATTATAGTATTACCTCATTATTAATTCACATTTGACCAATCTGCAGACTGAAAGGATCGTGTTCAAAACATGAAAATCTTTTCCCAAGGCTGGCAGCCTTTACCAGAGCAGAAGTATTTTACAGCATCTCTGGTGTGGTTTCGAAAGCTGATTCCTTGACTTTGCGCATTCTTTTCTGGATCCTGTTCCTCAAAGCAAATAAATAAAAACAAATCAAGCCCAACCCACCCGCTTCTCCTGATTGGGTGATTGACAGATGATGTAGGAAAGCTACAGCAGACGGGGCATTGAACAAATACCCACTGACATCAACAGTGCACTTCATTGAACAGTAAAGTGTGGATCACGTCCATCATGAACGAGAGTAACGCCAAGAGCGATGAGAACTTGGCAAACCAGTAGAACGGCATTTTCTGTTGAATGAATGAAGCTGGTTGACTGAAGGGAATTCTGGGATATTGCTTGGGTCACACTGGGGAAGAAGGGCAAATGGGGTGGGATGACGTCGACTAGTTCCTTAAGAGTAGATGGTGATGACCTCACGACCTCCACCACGCACGAGGAGGACCCGGTTTAGACCTTCGGTTAAAACTTCCATGAATTCCATGTCTGATTGAGAGTCAAGGAAATAAGAGCTGTAAAAGATATGCATAATACTGCACTTCTGCATTATGCACCATATATAGTGAGAATAGTCAGTAAGAATTTAGTGTGTCATGTACACCAAAGCTGCATTTATTTGAATGAAAATACAAAAACAAAAAACAGTAATACTGTAAAATTTTATTACAATTTTAAATAGCTGGTTTCCGGTTGAATATAATATTCCAGGCTTAGGTGTGACATGATTCTTCAGAAAGTATTCTAATATACTGATTTTCTGCATATAAGGAACATATTATAAGTTCTAAAGTATTGTTAAATATTAGTGTTATTAGTAGTCTGGAAACTGGTACACATTTTTATTTTCAGAACAGAAAGTTCAAAATAACAGCATTTATTCAAAACCGACATGTTTGTAACATTTTGAATATTTGTCAAATCACTTCTGAGCTATTTTATGCATATAAACATGCATTTCTTTCATTCATGAACAGTAGTGCATTCGCATAGTTTCCCATAATGCAATGGGCTCGATGTGACCATTTCAATACAAATGCCAGTTTAAAATATTTCTAGACTCATTATTTGTTTGGTCTACCAAAAAAATTAAGGATTTTACACCAAACTGGAATAAAAAAAAAAAGAATGATGGCCGTAATAATTTTTTAATGAACGCAATGTGACAGGATACAGTTCTCGTCGCCGGTCCGGTTTTTGGGTGGTCCGGGCATGTTGAGCAGGACTAGTTTGGCCTCCTGGGATTTCTTAACAATGACTTCGTTGAGTCTGAGTGCAGTGTGCATCCGCCTCACGTTGAACTGGTTTCTGAAAACAAAACCATCATCAACCTATAAGCTCATGAACATTCATCAACATCAGCGAGCGTGAATGTGTGTCAGATACTCACAGATTTTCCCACTCTCTGTGGCGTGACAGAGAAAGAACGAAAGAGTGTAAATGCGTGCAATCCAAAACTGAAGCTAAATTCAGACCTTAGTTGGAAGGTTTGCCTGCTGCACTCACGGTTTCATGTTGAAGAGGTCTTTGATGGCCTCTGGTGTGGTAGCTCCTATAGGTTTGGCCTGCTCTCCATCACACTTGGCTTCGGTCCATGTCATCTGAACGGCTGTGCCGGGGGTCTCAGCATCTGCGCCGGGGGACTGTGGTGTGGCTGGGGTCGGGGGGTTGGTGCTCTTGTCATGAATGAGCTGTTCCTGTTGGGATGGGGACACAGGGACAGACTGAGAGGGTAGGACCGGCACATACGCACATATGGAGAATGTCAGGGCAAAAGAGAAGGAAAATAAAACGTTAATGATCCGATAGAGATTAGAAGAGTTTAAAATGAAAAGAAATACTTAAATTCTAAATAATAGCAATAAAACTAATTATTATGAAATAAAAGTAAACAATACAGTTAAACACAATAATAACAAATGAGATTATGATAACAATGAAAATGAAAATTAATATTTTTTATTTAATGACTTTTATTAATACTTTTAATTTTATTGTTGTTGTATTTCATTATATTTATAAGAATCACAATGAAACTAATGATGTATTATAATGAATAATACTAAATAATAAATAATTAAATTAAAATAATTAATAAATATAAATTTAAAAACTAAATAAATATATATATTAGAATTAAAAGAAAGTTAAAATAAAACTTACATTAATATTTACCATATACATTAATAATATACATAATTGAATTTATTCTCATTAAAATAAGAATATAAATGTGAAATAAAAAATGTGTTATTTAATGTTGCTTGTTGTTTCATTAAAAATAAAATAAACAAATAATAAAAACAAATTAATACCAAAAAAATTATATAACTTATTATAAATTAAAATATTTAAAAGAGAGAGCGTGAGGGAAAGGGAGAGAGAGAAAGGAGATGGTTCTGCTTCGTCCATTACTCTGAAAGTCATCACAAAAACACTGATATCAGACAAGACAGTGAAGCTGAGATCTCCGCATGTTCAACAAAAGCGATGTGGCTGTTATTGCCATGTAAAATGAAAACTGATATCTGAAGACATGATTATTACAGGCACAGAAAGAAATGAGCATTTCTGGTTCGGTGGGTCATGCTGTACCTCCTCTTCTGGTTTCTCCTCTTTGCTGCTGGCCGCCGGCTCCTCTGCCACACTCAGCTGGGTCGTGACAGTGGCCGGGTTCTTCCGGCGGATCGACCCACGAGAGCTATCAGTGATGCTTTGGATCTGAATGGAGAGGAACGATCTTAATATTAATGAGAGATGAGGCCACACCCACTTGTATAATGAGCTTCAACATGCAGCATTGCAGTTCAACAGTATTGGTATCCTATGATGTAATATTTTTATATTAATGAGGTGTTTTTCATTAAGTACAGAGAAACAAAAAAGTGGACTGATCCCTTTTGTTATTAGCATAACTTGATGGACAAGTTTGTAGAGCAGCGTGTTTGATCAGAAGTACAGGTTGATGGTGGATGTTTGAGGATGGACATGTACCTCACGTTCACGCTCGGTCTTGGTGAGGTTGATCTGCTTCAGGATCTGAGATCTCTGCTCCATCACCAGGGTCTTCTCATATGTGTACGCTGAGATATCACTGTCATGCTGAAGAAAGAGGAGACATAAATAAAGAGTGGCTGATCCAAATATAAATTGTTGTTCTCATCTGCAGCTTCTTTTTCTAAAAATGCAACCAGAAAAAGAAGCAAAACAGTACAATTAAACTTTTATACATACATATATATTTTTTTTGTTCTTGAACGGCCCAGCCAGAGCCCTGACTTAAACCCAATTAAGCATCTCTGGAGAGACCTAAAAATGGCTGTCCACCAACGTTTACCATTCAACCTGACAGAAATGGAGCAGATCTGCAAGAAGGAATGGCAAAGGATCCCCAAAACCAGGTGTGAAAAGCTTGTTGCATCTTGTTGCAAAATGACCTCCAGCAGGCCAAATGTGCACCTGTCTGCTCAAACGGTCAGAAACTGACTTCATGAAGGTGGTATGAGGGCCTGACATCCACAGGTGGGGATTATGCTTACAACCCAACACCATGCAGGACGTTTGGCATTTGCCAAAGAACACCAAAATTGGCAAATTTGCCACTGGTGCACTTTCACAGATAGAAGTAGTTTCACACTGCGCACATGGCAGAGTCTGGAGATGCCATGGAGAATGTTTTTCTGCCTGCAACATCCTCCAGCATGACCGGTTTGGCAGTGGGTCAGTAATGGTGTGGGGTGGCATTTCTTTGAAGGGGCGCACAGCCCTGCATGTGCTCGCCAGAGGTAGCCTGACTGCCATTAAGTACCGAGATGAGATCCTCAGACCCCTTGTGAGACGGATGCTTTGATCCAGATCTGGAAGGAGATCCCTCAGGAGACCATTTGCCACCTCCTCAGGAACATGCCCAAGTGTTGTAGGGAGGTCATACAGGCACGTGGAGGCCACACACACACTACTGAGCCTCATTTTGACTTGTTTTAAGTACATTACATCAAAGTTGGATCAGCCTGTAGTGTGTTTTTACACTTCAATTTTGAGTGTGACTTCAAATCCAGACCTCCATGGGTTAATAAATTTGATTTCCATTGATCATTTTGTGTGATTTTGTTGTCAGCACATTTAACTACATAAAGAACAAAGTATTTAATAAGAATATTTCATTCATTCAGATCTAGGATGTGTTATTTTAGTGTTTCCTTTACTTGCTTGAGCAGTGTATTTACTATACAAACGTAACATATTTTCTCTAATATACATGCAAGTATGTGTATTAGTAAATACATAATAAATATACATAGTAAGGTCTAACACTGGTCCTCCCCTCTGAACACATCAGTAATGTCATTTCAAAAGACGATCTTTGCCAAGACAGAATATAAAACACTTATGTTAATAAGTGTAGCGCTGCACCCTAGTGGTCATTATCAGATTACATCAGGTTTTTTTTTTTTTTTGGTGTGATTCTTCTTTATATTATTTTTGAAGGTGAAAAATAAATAGTGCCATGTTTGATTTTATTGTTTTGATTTTTTTAAGTATGAAATACGCATCAATTGTTTTTTAATTTGAAATGAGATGAATTTCTTTGATAAGCTTTACTAAGGTTAATCATCCTAGTTTACACAGTACCAAAATACATAAAAACATTACATTAAAATATTCCCATAAACTGCAAATTTATTAATATGAAACAGGAAAATTAACGGTGAATATTTTGTCCGCTCTAAATCCATTTTTATGGTTTTATTTATTTTGCATTTTATTTTACTTTTTAAGTCATTTTTGGATGAACAAAGGTGTCTCCTAAACGTGAATATTATTGTATATATATACACTTCTTGTAATCAGGATGTATTAAGCAAAGTTTTATGTTTAAATCTAATTTGACTGGCTTTAAGTAGTAGACATATTTTTTTTCTATTAATAGATTTGCTAAACTTTTTAAAGTGGAAAAGTTCATATATATATAGTTATAGTTTTGATTATTCACATACAGCATTGTTTTAATTTTTATCTATCTATCTATCTATCTATCTATCTATCTATCTATCTATCTATCTATCTATCTATCTATCTATCTATCTATCTATATGGTAGCTGAAAAATGTTTTCAGAGAAACAAAAATCAGAGCATGTCCAAAAAACACCTCAGACCCCAGAGGGTTAACTATGAACCCTGTTAGCAAATTTAAGGCACAACCTACTAGTTTAAAGCTGAAAATGTTCTGCCTAAATGAAGGTTGACCATAACAATTCTGCAGAAGAGCCCTTGTGCAATAATAAGAGTCACACTGTGAGCAGACACCCATAAGCAATGAATTGGATGAAACCAGTCCATTTGTCAGTCAACAGATTTTAAACAGACCATTTAAGATCAATGAATCAAGGTGTTGTGTATTCACTTCACTTACTCCATCAGTAAACAAAAAGGGTTAGCCTTATAAAAATCAAATGATAACCAGTGGTCCATAATCCATTTTGTATGTTTGACATTCAAGTGTTTTCTTGTTTCTTGAAAATGGATCTCAAAATTACGGCAGCAGTGGGGAGTCTGACTTGAAAGTATAGTGTTTGCTGCAAAGACATTAACCATGCTTGAACTCTGCTCGCTTTTTTTTCTGCTTTTCCTTTGGTTTGTGTTGTTGCCAATCCATCAGAGAGAATACCCCCTCCTGTTAAGAGTAATGACTGAATGAGTGCTTGGCTTTTCTGTCGCCTACAGCCAGTCAGCAGCGTAACACGGCTTCATTACACCAGTGTGCTATAGGGCCCAACTTCAGCGTCAACTTCCAGAAGAAAGATTTCCACCCAATGAATGAATGAATTCCTGCTAGCATTCCATTATGTGCCTAATAGATGACATTAGCTGCATTAGTGACATTAGGAACATTAATTAGAGGTGTTTAATATGCAATTATCATTTTTCCCCACATGCAAAAAGGGGGTCGTTCATTTTAAAGATCTCACTGATAAATTTAAATATATTTCAATCACATTCATTAAAATGTTCTCTCAGTGTTTTAGCATAATAAATAAATTCTCAGTAACATACCTTTCACCTTCAATTGTTTAATTTAGCAGTGAGTCATTGGAAATCATATTCACATGATTTGAAAAATATAAATGTTTTAAGCTTTGTGATATTTGTTTATCTAGACACAATAAAACTGAACAAAATTTGTTCACACTTTATTCCAAATATTTATTTGTTTTATGTGCTTTTTTATGCTTTAATCTAAAACGCTAGTAACATGCATACTTAATTTAGTTTTTCTCAACAGTAACACATCCTCATTTTAAGATCTAGGGAATTTTTTTTTGAAAGTGGATATAATAACTCACACTGCTAGCATGTGGTGGTGTGTATGTGTTGAGTTACATTATATTATGCATTACTATACATTATATTATTACTATACATTTCAGTCTTAGAATTGTCCTCCGAGGGGCAGCATTTTCCTAACTTCTACACCATCCTTCACCACAACCGGCTGATTACAGACTGGCAGAAAGAAACACTTCGAGTCTGTCTCTGGAAAATGACAGTAGTAATTTTTAGTGCTGGCTTGAGAGAGTTAGGTGAACCCTTAAAATGCCCCATTTCCCAAAGCCGAGAACACAAGGAGGACGCTGCAGGTCACAGTCATTTTACTGCGGGAGTCAGTCTGACAGACTGCAGATGCTCATTTTGACAAATGACTTAAGATGAGTGTTTAATTAAGCATTTCATTACTCTGCTCTCATAAAGCAGACAATGCTTATGAAATATGGGCGATAGATGATGCAGAGATGTTTTAGTAATTCAGTCTGTTATCAAAAAGATGAAAGAACAAGGATAGATAGGATACAGTTATTTATTATCTTATGGTTCTTTAAAATGATGTTTTCCAAGCTCATATGTGCACCTCAGAAAACATTACGCATTAAACCTTTTAGAAAGGTGAATTTAAATGAATGAATGATAGACAGATTGATAGATAGATAGTCACTGATGAGGTTCATTTCCCTCAGGATGCTTACTTAGAAGGCAGCAGTCTATGTAGGCTATAGACAGAAAGACAGCAGACCAGGTTTTGAAATGGAGTGTATTTTTAATGTAAAGTTGATTGAATGTGGTTCAAAGTCTGTAGTACCAACAAAAAGTCTTTTAACAATCAACGCTGTGTCTGGTCTCACACGCTTACCCACTCAAACCAGAAAATCTTTACGCTAAACGGAAGGCGCTGGAAATCCTATTAGCACTGCAATCCTCTGATCTCAGCGAGACGTGTCTGAGTTCAGCACTGATAGTGTGTCTGTGACACCCACATGACCCCGGCTTTGCATCATTAACATTGTGTTTGGACAACTATATGTGTGAAACGCTAAAAAATTGGGACCCCACGGCGTCCACAAACATCCCGAAACCCGGAGTTTAAAGCCTGCAGGGCTCGTTTCGTCACACTATCTCCTTCAAAACCGAGCTCCCGGTGGAGAGCGTCTTTAACACTGATCTGGAGTCAGCCTCCCCAGTGCAAATCGCAACCTGAGGCGCTACAGACGGAGTCATGAACTCGGCTCCGCATCAGTGTAAAGGGAGCGTACTAACTCTTTAAAGCAGGTGAGGTTGTAAATTAGGCTGTCAGACTTCTGCCTCCTCTTCTTCTCATCCTTTATGAGTCATGAGTGGGTAGGAGGACTTTTGAGTCGCTGCCAGTCAAGAGAGGCAGGATGCCACACGGCTGAGGCAGAAATGGGTCACCGAGTGTCTGTCGCAGAGATTAATCGCTAAAGGCCTACATTGCTCATTTAACATTTCTTATATTTGCATTTGTGGATTGTTTTGACATGATGCACCCAGAATCCACTGCTGTTGTTAAACAAATGGCCATAGCGACATTTTAAGATGTTGAATCGTGGCCGGTATCATCCGATGTAATCCTGCAAGAGTGTTTAGATGTGAATCAATTCCAAAACAAGTTTTCCCTGTGTGTTTTTTCTGTGTGTGTTTTTATTTGACTTTCAAAGCTTTGGAACGTTTGGCACCCATTGACTTCCATTATATGACTGACAGACTGCAACGGTTTGATTTAAAAATCTTTGTTTGTGTTCTACTGAAGAAACAAAGTCACCTCCATCTTGGATGCCCGGGGGGTAAACAGATAAACATCACATTTTCATTTTTGGGTGAACTATACCTTTAAGCACTCAGAATAACATACAGTAAGTGGACTTTAACGATTATCGCCTTTTTGAATGATTGTGATTAATAATTTGATTAATTGTGCAGCCCTAGTATGAGGTTATAATGCCTTAAAATAGCATCTATTGCACAAGATTTCAGAACCGAACAGTTGTGTGCAAAAAGAATTTGCTCTCCTCATATTAATGAGGCAAATTTAACATATCTGCTTTCATAGTGATTAATTATTACAAATACGGTAATGCCAACCAGGCTGTTTTTGCTGTTAATCCAGGAACTTTAAGTAAGTACTTTCAACACCAGCCTACATTTACTGGAACTAAGACCTTAAATTCTTACTTTTCAGTCTTAATTACCAAGTGCATCCTTTTCAAGTAGATTTAAAGCTTATTGTGCATTTGCAAAGGAGCATGGGAAAAGAGCAAGGGGAGTTACGAGTTCAGCCCGGCCGGTGTGGAAAAAGCGAGGAGGGTCACATCACAACTCACATATTAATCTGCAAATAGGCCGTATTGATCAGGCAAGCATATCAAAGCATTCCTTGCTGCTGATGATCACTGTGCTGCAACATAACAGATGCTGTTTCCTGCGTACATGTGTGCACGGACTGACAAGACACAGGGTGGAGGGGACGGCTGCGGCAGGCG
This sequence comes from Enteromius viviparus, assembly GCA_032353835.1. Taxonomy (NCBI): domain Eukaryota; kingdom Metazoa; phylum Chordata; class Actinopteri; order Cypriniformes; family Cyprinidae; genus Enteromius; species Enteromius viviparus. The sequence goes on from JAUCNO010001758.1 coordinate 21,116,084, forward strand.
GCGGTAATCGCATGTAAACAGCTGTGTGCGGCTAACTCAAAACTCACTGGAGAGGAGCATGCTCGCTTCTTAAAGCAGAAGGAAATATGATTGCAGTTGGATGGATTTGGATTGAAATATTGCAATGTTTTTTCCCCATAATCCCTCATGCCTGAATACACGAATGTTATGGATGTGTTTTGAATGTTTATTGGGAGTATTGCATCAATGAATACAGTGGGTGAGATGTTTGAAAGCATTGTAGTTTTCATTACATGTGAATTTCTTCATTTGATGCAACTCAGTCATGTTCGGTTTCAGTTCTATCTTTACTTCAGAAGGCAGTGTTTCTTTACCTACAGGCATGTTTATGTACATTGCTAAGGTTTTGTTTTATTAAAGGATAGGTTTATCCAATAATGATAATTTGCTGAAAATGCACTAGAGTTGAACCTCTGCAGTAAATGGGAGGTGTCAGAATAAGAGTCCAAACATCACAATCCACCACAGCAGTCTATTAGTTTCTGAAAAAAAAGTTTTTTTCCTGATCTGTTTATATTTCTCTCCTGATTTAGATGTGACGACTCTTCAAATGAAGAAAGAAATGATTTGTAGAGGATTCATATTCAGTCAGAAGCAACAGTATGATGTTAATTGATGACTGCAGTGATGTGGGTTATTATGATGTTTTTATCAGCTGTTTGGTACTGACGGCACCCATTCACTTCAGATGATCCATTAGTGAACAAGTGATGTAATGCTACATTTCTGTTTCCAAACAAAAAGTAAATTTTTTAGCAAATGTTCAGTTTCGGGTGAACTATTCCTTTAAATCTTCAATACATAAAAGGCAGTGCAAGGGATTTTTGGAAGACAATGTTTATATTTGAAATCACTAAAACAAACACGCCCCTATTTTGATAGCTCCGCCCACACAAACGTAGCCCAAGCAACCCAGGATTAGTGAAGGGAAGGTCGAATAATTTTACCATTTCGGACGTTTGAGTCTCGTTCAGAAAAAAAATTATTAATCTTTTTTTCGAGTCATTTCATTCAAAATAATTACTTTAGCTGTCACAGCGGCATCTGGTGTAAACACTCACCTAACGTTATCGAGAGGAAAACAATGGCGTCCAAACGCAGGCCTTTCGCTCCTTGAGATCTCTTCAGCGCTGGAAAGCTGAAACGATTTTTACATGTCTCCTACTTCTTACTTTATCATTCCGCGGACATTTTCCTCTTTTGTTTTTCTATCTTTCTGTCGGTCGGCTTGACTGTTTACTGAATGCACATCTTCTCAACATCATTAGTAGACACGCCCCTTACTGCTGATTGGCTACAAGTTTGTTACTTGGCACTACACGAAACATTTTTAAAAAAAATCGCTTACCTTGCCTTTAATGCCACTATCTTGGAAACTTCCGACATGCCCTAGACAAGAAACATCAAAATATAATACTGTAAATACATCATAAAAGTATTAATTACATTTATTAATCTTAGTCAAGAGTTAAGTCAATATACAGTATTACATCAATAACTTTTGACAATGAAATAACCATTTTTTTCCATTAAAAAAACTAGATAATTTCCATCACAACCAACAAATTTCCTCCTAAACAATTTAATATTTAGCGATTCCTTATTAATTAATAAAGAGGATGTGTGAGGATGTAAATCTCACAGCTGCTGAAATGATTTGAAAAACTTATTTGTTTTCCACCTTCCTTTTTTTCCTAGCAGGCATCAGTTAAAAAAACAGGAACTATATTTCACAGCCATAACTGAACGAATCCTGCTTTTAAATGACGTTTCCTGTTATTGTGTGTGTTTTTTTTTTTTTTCAGAGCTGTTGGTTTTGTGCTCCATCTCAGCGCGGGCTTCATTAATCAAGCAGTCCGGAGAGAAATGGCTCACCTGCTCGCTGAGGCGTTTATCTTTAGCTAATTTCCTGGCGGGATGCCTGTCATGCTGTGTTATAAACCAGGAACAGGTGTAAACAAAACAGGGCCAGGGTCTCCGGACTGTATCTTCTCTGTATATTTCTTTCTTTAAATCAGCAGACCTGTCTGAAAGTGGATAATAATAAGTTTGTTACACACCTGAACTGTGTGGACTGCTTTTCCATAATTGAATTTTGAGTCAGAAGTTTCAATGCCAATATTATCAGTCTGCGTAAAAAATGTCTTAAATTGATTTCCTTTCTAGAGAGCCATATTTTTTTAGATTTTTAATTATACACACTCATATATTGGTGAAGATGTAAGCAGATTTAAGGTTTTTCTTTCTTTAAAACTACTTTCATGTATAAAATTATTTATATATATATATATATATATATATATATATATATTTAGAATGCTTCATGTAGTATATTTTACTGGACTTGAATATATAAAAATAACTAATAAATAAAAATTGACCATCAACAGGGTTAAAGAACAGGTAGAACAGGTCATTTTGTTTTATTTATCAGCATTTCTAGGCCTAGGCATTTGTGTTGCCTTTATTATATGCTGATTTTAATCACAAATATTGTATTGCAGTTGTATTATCTGCATTTTAATAAGATTATAATAAGAATCCCTACTGAGATCACTACTGAAAATGAGTCAAAGATTATTATTATTTTTAAATAAATAAAAATCAAACTAAAAACTTATATTTCTTCATGCAAAATATACATTTTATATTTTTTCTTTTAGCGAATATCAATATAATCCAAATATGTTTGGACATGAGTTTCGCCTATATTTAGAAAAAAAACAAAAAAAACTTTCTAGTAGTTTCTAGTAGCTTGAAACATCTGCCTCATTCATTTCAGTGAAGACGTGGCATTTCATTAAAATTACTTGCCAATCATTTCTAATAACTGTCAAATAGTCAAACATCTTGTCCACAATAGCAAGTGCAATACAAACAGGGGGGGAAAAAACATAATTATACATTGCTCGGAGATGAAAATAAACATTCGTAATTAACATGCAGCGCAGACATCACCCAAATGGGAGAAAGACAATGCACGGCGAGATGCTAGTTAGGCATCTGTGAGAGCGACTGCGGCTTCCAGGAGCTATCGGCAGAAAAACCCCTGCAGCTCGGGCCCAGAACGGCTCACGGCAGCTGGAGCCAAACCCCACAGCTGACAGCTGGTTTGGGCTGAGGCTGGTCTACGTGACCCGGCTAGTTCCAGCTCCGTTGACAAGGATGCACAGAAACAGAAACACTCAGACAATATGGCATTCACTCAGTGATCACAGAAGAGTGCACAGTGCAGTCGCCGGGTCTGAGTTGAGAATGTGACATTTGTGTTAGAGGCACACAGGATATTATATTTACATATCAATATGAACAATGGTCATTGTTTGATTGCAGGGTTTTCATTGTATGTTTTTGTATGGGAGGCGTCACGGTGAGTTGCAGTCAGTCATATCAGTATACCAGCACACCCTCCAGACCCCAGGATCAGTCTGAACACTTCTCAAATGTGTTTTTGTCTGTCTGTACGGATACATCAAACAACTGCAAAAACCCTCATTGTCAAATAGTCCTTCCTGTTAGATGCAGCAACTACCATCAGGATCAATCAATCATATTTATCCAGGGAATTGATCTTTCTATCAAGACTTTTTTTCCATTTAAGCTTTTCTGGTTTTAAATTGTGTTTTTAAACCAATTATTATAATTTTTTTATTACTTTAATTTATTTAAAGCTGTCAAATGATTAACTGTGCATATTTAATATGCAAAAATTCAATATATTAACAATTTTGTATGTGTGTGCGCATTTATATTTACATAATAAATATAGACAGCCTAGCGGTTTATGATCAATACAATCAGAGTTATACTTAAAAAATGTCCTGGCTCTTCCAAGCTTTATAACGACACTGAATTGATTTTGATATTCAATAATACAATTGAAGTCCAATAAAGTGCATCCATCCATCATAAAAAAGTGCTCCAAGCAAAGAATGTTTTGTATTTGCTAAACAAAGCTTGGTTCTCGACAGATTAGCATATTCTCACTTGTGCTTACACTTCACCTGCGTCCTTCATCCTCTGCTGAGCTTCTTTCTCTCGTGGATGTGACACACATGAGATCCATTTTTGAGTGAACTGTCCCTTAAAGTTGAATTCAATCCTTTCTCACAATAATGCATCTAATTGGCTCTGATAGCCCCGCCAACTTGATTTCAAAAAGCCTTTCCACCTATTTTTCTTTTCATTTAAGACTAATCACAATCATTCTGAGTTATGTGCATTGATCACTTATCTTTAGGAGCACTTGTAACTCATTGGCAAGTGTATTTTCTAAATTAACGAACAATAAAAGGTCACAAAATAATTATCCCAAAAAGGAAAGACATTATCAGACCTGAATCAGCCAACACCACTGAATATCACATGCTATGAATAATAATTCATAGTGATAAGATAAAGGATGACGACGGATGTAGTTTTGTACTTTGCCCTCAATTATCTAGTTATTCCATTACACCACAGGTGTTTTGAATACATTATATCATAATTCATCTTACAAAGTCTAGCTTTAACAAACAACCTGCTGTGTCTCGAAATGACGAGGTCTTACCAGATGGTTGCACTGCAAGGCACTTTACACTGAAAAAGGACCACTCTGTTCCACACTGAGAATATATATATATATATATCTTGACCAAAGAAACATGACCTTCAGAAAACATTTGTAACTCAGATGTGGCTTTATGGTTAAATACCTTGTTAATTAAAAAACTCTTATGTCAAAACATATGTATTATTTGAGATTAGTGATGGGCAATGATTCATTAAGGAATAATTGACATCACACCCGAGGCGGAGAGAGATTGTTTTATTGAGTTTCTGTGTGTTAGACAGCAATGTCTTTAGTAACAGTAAAACTTTACATCATTTTCTTTACGAACAGTGCCACTGTTGCTACCTTGTGAGAAGACATGTTGTTTTTAAGTTGTTAAACTACACTGCCCTTCAAAAGTTTGGAGTTTTGGACAATATTGGAATGAATCCTTATTCATTTGTGATCATTTTGAACTGATTAAGATACTTTAATACAGTATTTGGACCAAAAATGTATAAAGATTAAGGCTGATATCATCCAAAACTACACCTTGCCAGAGGTGTTTCCAAACTATTGGAGGGCAGTGAAAAAATCAGTCCAGTCTCACGGCAATTCGTACATATTTTACGAGGTTGCTAATTCGTACAACCTCACTCGTACAAATTCATATGAATTTTGCTAAATCATAGATTTTTTAAAATTTGCCAACTTGAATGAATTTTAGCGCATGTTAACGTTGAAATTTCTTACTGTGGATTTGTGTGTTATATTGTTATTTTGTGTCTTAAAAAAACAACAACAGATAGACAAATAAATTCTGCGTGTACTCTAGGCTATATATATATATATAGGCTGCACACACACATGCATGTATACGTTTAAGAAAAATATGTTATGCATAAATATATTTATATATATATTATAAATTGCATGAATATACCCACACACACACTGAGCACATGTGATAGACGTGTGGCTGGAGACGCTGTGGAGAATGTTCTGCTGCTTGCAACGTCTTCCAGCATGATCCGTTTGGCAGTGGGTCAGTAATGGTGTGGGGTGGCATTTCTTTGAGGGTCGAACATCCCTCCATGTGCTCACCAGAGGTAGCCTGACTGCCATTAGGTACTGAGATGAGATCCTCAGACCCCTTGTGAGACTGTATGCCGGTGCAGTTGGCCTTGGGTTCCTCTTAATGCAAAACAATGCTAGATCTCATGTGGCTCATGGGTGTGGTCCAGGTCAAGACAATCTCCTGAACTCCAAACTGAATATCAGAATGAGAAAGAAAGATGATATACACTCACCTAAAGGATTATTAGGAACTTTCTCATTAATGCAATTATCTAATCAACCAATCATGGCAGTTGCTTCAATGCATTTAGGGGTGTGGTCCTGGTCAAGACAATCTCCTGAACTCCAAACTGAATGTCAGAATGGGAAAGAAAGGTGATTTAAGCAATTTTGAGTGTTTCATGGTTGTTGGTGCCAGACGGGCCGGTCTTCACAATCTGCTCAGTTACTGGGATTTTCACCCACAACCATTTCTAGAGTTTACAAAGAATGGTGTGAAAAGGGAAAAACATCCAGTATGTGGCAGTCCTGTGGGCGAAAATGCCTTGTTGATGCTAGAGGACAGAGGAGAGTGAGCCGACTGATTCAAGCTGATAGAAGAGCAAATTTGACTGAAATAACCACTTGTTACAGCCGAGGTATGCAGCAAAGCATTTGTGAAGCCACAACCTTAAGGCAGATGGGCTACAACAGCAGAAGATCCCACCGGGTACCACTCATCTCATCTACAAATAGGAAAAAGAGGCTACAATTTGCACAAGCTCATCAAAATTGGACAGTTGAAGACTGGACAAACGTTGCCTGGTCTGATGAGTCTCGATTTCTGTTGAGACATTTAAATGGTAGAGTTAGAACTTGGCGTAAACGAAATGAGAACATGGATCCATCATGCCTTGTTATCACTGTGCAGGCTGGTGGTGTTGTAATGGTGTGGGGGATGTTTTCTTGGCACACTTTGGACACTTCGTTTAAATGCCACGGGCTACCTGGGCATTGTTTCTGAGCATGTCCATCCATGTATGACCACCATGTACCATCCTCTGATAGCTACTTCTAGCCGGATAATGCACCATGTTACAAAGCTCAAACCATTTCAAATTGATTTCTTGAACATGACAATGAGTTCACTATACTAAAATGGCCCTCACAGTCACCAGATCTCAACACAGTGGAGCGTCTTTGGTATGTGGTGGAATATGGCTTCGTGACCTGGATGTGTATCCCACAAATCTCCATCAACTGCAAGATGCAATCCTATCAATATGGGCCAACATTTCTAAAGAGTATATAAGCACCTTGTTGAATCAATGCCACGTAAGGGATAATGTAGAGGCAGCCGATAGTTATCCCAGAAATAAGCCCCAACAGTGTGATCAGGACCTGACGTGAAGCGGAGGGTCTTGTATCATGCTGAAGGGCTTTCGCGATAACTACCGGCTACCTCTGCATTATCCCGCTTATTATAGGGCTACTTGCCACATAAGGAAAAAAAAAATGACATAAATATGAATTTGAAACATTTTATTGGCATTTTGTTTTAAATGAACATTTTAACCCTTCCGCGAAACGATACAGTACCACATGATTACATTCAAACGTTAGTAAAACAATTTATAACATCTATATATGAATATATAATAACGGGTGTATTTTAGTTATTTACAAGAATAAATTGCACCTTATGTTGTCCAGTGTTTGTAACAAGATGGTGCCAAATGGTAATCTTTGTTGGCGCAGAGGAATTTTAAACATATAAGAAGTACCGGCTATGCGTTATTACTTTGGAGCGGTTATTATTTAAAAAGAACGAACCTGCAAATGTAGCCTATTAACTGACCAGTCAGAATCAAGCATTCCAGAGAGCCGTATAATAAGTAGAATTAGGGCAGTTCTGAAGGTGAGAGGGGGTCAAACAACGTATACGTATGGTGTTCCGAATAATCTTTTAGGTGAGATTATATATATATATATATATATGGTTAGATGTTAGAAAGTTAACAACATTACAGCTACCAAACATTTTTCTAGTTTATTCAGTTCATAATCCAATCTGATTTCCAAGTTGCTCATACTTGTAGGTCCTGAGTACTGTGAGATCTCACTATAGTTCATAATAAACCATGAAGTGAATTAAAAAGAGCATTAACAAACTAGTATTTCACACCAACACCTTCATTTTCCTATAATGTGGCGTTTCAGAAATATTGCAAACAAACAAGAAAAGCAGAAAAATGGCAAAAGAGTGAAGTTGGCAGTAATGTGAGCATCGGGTCTGAAGTTGTGCCTCTCGGGCGTCACTGCTGATACAGAGACTCCATAGATCCCTCTCCGTGCTTCATTTGTTCAGCTCATTAAATATTGAGCAAGTGGCAGATTTGTGTGATTGCCAATAAAATGGCTCCCTTACACTGTGAAATGCCTGAGAGCATGCAAAACACCACACACACATACATCTCCTGTCCTTTCTATCTTAAACACACACACAAGCATGCAATTATATCCATCCTTCCATTATAAGACTCGAGGACTTAAGAGGTAGTTATTTTTATTTTACGGCTGTATTTTCACATTTAACTTTATTCATTGGTCATCCGCTGTCAAGCCAGGCGTAGGATTCTCTAGAGTCTTCATTATGGCTTGATAAATTAACATTGATTGAACAAATATATAATGTATTATATACATACGTGGTTATGAGCATGTACCTACAGTACAGCACAGAATAGCTTGGCTTCTAATGAAAAACGTCCCAGATGTTTACATGGGGAAAAAAACACAATAAATGGCTATGCAACCAACATTTTTATTCAGAGCAGCCAGTGAACAAAAATATGGAACAATGCAGTGAATGAATGTAATGATATTGCTTGTCAAGCTAGGAAAAAAAGACAAACTTTATGTTATTAAAGCATGGAAGAAAGAAAGAAAGAAAGAAAGAAAGAAAGAAAGAAAGAAAGAAAGAAAGAAAGAAAGAAAGAAAGAAAGAAAG
>JAUCNO010001758.1:21124804-21135269 GCA_032353835.1 Enteromius viviparus
AAAGGGTCTGAATACTTATGACCATGAGATATTTCAGTTTTTCTTTTTTAATAAATCTGCAAAAATGTCAACAATTCAGTGTTTTTCTCTCAATAGGTGCTGTGTGTACATTAATAAGGGAAAATAAATGAACTTAAATGATTTTTAGCAAATGGCTGCAATATAACAAAGAGTGAAAAATTTAAGGGGGTCTAAATACTTTATATATATATATATATATATATATGCATGTGTGTGTTTGTATACAACAAAAATAATGTCATCATTTGCGCCTACCATCTCCACCACCTCCACCGCAGCGTCTATGCGCAGGTGATACAGGAAGGTTGTCAGATCCTTCTTCATCTGGATGCTGTTATCGTCCATCTGGGCCACAGTGAAGATGCGCATCTTGCACTTCCTCCAAACCTACAGAACATCATTCACAGATGTCAGCTGCAGTGACTTAACTAACGCCCTTCAGACAGAAATCAAGAGTTAGAGCATGTACCTTGTGCTGGCGGAGGAGGAAGGGCAGCAGCATCAGCATGCCTCCATCATGAACGATCCACCATACGTCAATGTGACCCTCTGTGAAACGCTCTCCGTTTGACGGGAAGACCGAGACGTTCTTGGGCACCAGCAGGGCTTTACTGGCAGCGGTGGTTTCTCTTACCAGCTCTGCAATGAAGACACGTTTATAATAAATGATTACGCTTTTGATGAGTATATTATATTTGAGCCTAACCCTAACCCTACACAGAATCAATCCTCGAGAAGATTCATCTCATACTCAAACACTTGTATTCAGCAGCACTGTCTATTTCTGTAACTATTTTAAGATCCATTCCAATGCAGATGAATTAAACCATCGCTCATTTCTTAAAATTCACAAGTGAACATCTGCTGTGTGAGACGTGAAGCTGCACCTGCTCAGTCTGGCTGCTTTCGAGCTTCATAGTTTATCTGCGATAAAACAGAACAGACTTGAACACGTATGATGCAATGACTTTAACAGCTGCCGCAGGGCAGAGAAGTGTGTTAAACCTTACATACGGACTCAAGAGGTGTAAAGTCAATCTCACAAAGCCAGAGGAAATTATACTGCTCAGTAATGTTTTATAAAGCAACTTTGTCTCACTTAAATCTCCTCAATTCCTTATAAAAATTGGCACAAATGAGTCCATAGTTATCATAGAGTGCTTTATATCACTATAACAAAGAGGAGAGTAAGGTATGGTTGGTTGTTAAAGGCTCTTCAAGAACCTTTAAATAAGAAGGAATATCTCTCACCAATGAAGTTTCTCCAGCTCTTATGATCCTCGGCCTGCTTCCAGTTGCGCGGCCAGCAGGCCAGAACAGTGTTGTGTTGGAGACCTCCCAAGCCTCCGGCCTGGACCAAATGTGACGTGGCGTCCCTCATGTTCAAAGAAATGACAACCTGACAGAAACCCTTCACCTTCTCCGCCTCCATGAGCTTCCTCAGAGACTTTGAGACACAACACAAAGTGAGGAATTACATCATGACACAAATAAACCCGTCTGAGCCATGCTGTGTTAGTGTGCAGGTCACCTGCTCGGCCTGCTGTCCTTGAGGATGGTTTTCAAGGTAAGTTCCCTCCAGAGCTGTGCCCACGATGGTCAAACCCTTCCCAGCCTTCAGCTGACTGGTCAGAGACAGCAAACGCGGCTGCTCCACGTTCAGCTCCGAATCCATGTTGACCAGGACTAATATCTGAGGTCTGAGAGGAAAGAAAAGCAGGAGAGAATAGTATCAGAAAGTTTACACAACCAGTAACATAAACACTGTACCTTTAAAATCCATTGTGCAAAACATAAATATCAAAATAATAAAAAATATCAACATATATATACATAAAAATGCATGTTAAAAACAATTATTAGTGCTGCCTAATCACATCCAAAATGAAAGTCTTTTACATAATATATGTGTGTATGCTGTGTATATTTATTATGTAATTTAAAAAAATAACAAATGAAGACAAATATATTTATGTATAATATACGATATAAGATTATTAATATATAAATGTGAAAGCATGTAAATATTTTCAAAAATATATACTGTACGTTTGTGTATTTATATACCCACAGTATACATACATATATAATGTAAACAAAAACTTATTTTGGATTATTTTTCAAAATACATTTAAATTTTATTTCAGCCTATTTCTATAAAGACTATTAACATAAATATATAAATGATACAATTATATACATTATTTCTAATAGTATTTATGATTTGAACGTCTTCACCTCCAGTTCTTGGTGTGCGGTGGTCCCTCTTCCAGCCTCATGAGGGCGAAGCGGGCCGCGCTGAGAGACAGACCTCTTATTCCATCACCCCATTCCTTTTCTGCCCTGTCAGCACAGACGCACACATCTTTATATTCAGAATGCCATTTTAACATCTAACTTCCACTATATCTGCATTCATAGATGCTTTTTTATTTAGATTTAGATTTTTTTTTAAATAAAAGTAACATTGGCTGCATGTGACATTATTTATTACTTATTAGCACCGTTGAAATTGGAATTTCACAACAGGGTCTATGCAAGGTCAGTTAGCTTCTGTGTTTTAAATAAAACCAAATAATTGATGCAGAGCAGTACACTGGATGACAAACTTGTACATGAAGCTTTAACTGTTGATACACATTTACAGAAGAAATTCATGTCCTGTTTATTTTTGCTGACTTTAAAGCATACTGCCATATAAATTAAGCATTCGTGGAAGCATAGAAAAAATAGTCAATTCCATTAAAGACAAATGATATGACACTTTTTCTTGGTCACTGGTTGATTTTGGGAGCTGAATATATGATAATACATTAACTGGCATCCATAATAAGACAGATGAGAAGAAATGTTCCAGATATTTGAGTTGGTTGAAATTAATAGAGAGCATCTTGTGTTTTTCCGTGAGTGTGTCTGCAGTATATGTCTATTATTTTGCAGGTAAAACTTTAATGACCTAGTACATGTGCTGGGTACTGTATCCCACAATGCAATGCACACAAGTTGACCTTGCATTTTGACTAAAACGATGACAAAGACATGCATACTGCTATTTATCTTGCTTGTTTGTATATACTGTGCAGTATGCATTCAGAATCCGCGCACAGACTCCATAATCCTGCCGCCAATTTCCTCTTCGTCTTTAATTTCCGGGCGACAGACTCGGGTCACTGTTCGACACTCAACTCTAGAAGTGTTTCCAAAAGAAAGGCACTAAACTAATCAAATGCTGGAGCAGCTTTCAGCCGTTCTTGGCCGGCCGGATTACGAGGGATCTAAAAATCCTGACAGGTCAAACGCCTGAAACTCAATTCTAATCCATCTCTTGGTTTTCCGCCCCGCTGGTCTTCCCCCGGCTCCGGGTCACAATCCACTTACCCTCGGAACTCGATATACTTGTAGATACAGCCGGCGATTCCCATGGCAACGATGGCATAGTACCAAGAGCAGATGAACATGAGCGAGAGACAAAGGCTCATGCCAAGGAAGGATAGAGTCCTGTTGGAAAGGAAGAAGGAAAATGTTAGGGTACAAATACAAGTAAAGCCACAGCAAACAGCACGATGCAGTTCTCGGAGCTCACCAGTGGTAGAACTTGAATCGCGGCCTCCAGTTGGGCGTTCTGAGCAGAGTCTGAACAGCACAGGCCAGATTCACAAACATGTAGCACATGAGGAAGAACCTGCAAACACACCCGGGATGATGTCTCATACGTTTAGACCTTTAAACCACGCTTAAATGTCTGATTGTCGCAGAAAAAAAATATTAAACATTTATTGAAAACAAAAATAGCCCAAACACAGTTTTCAAGCAAAATGAAGACAATATTTTTTAATACAGTAATATTGTTTAAATGAACTGGGTTAATTTAAATAATATATTACAATTTTAATACCATTATAGCTTTACTTTTCATATTTTTCCATTTTCATATAATGTTGTTAAATATTATTATTATTGTTTGTTAAATATGTATATTACATATAATATGAAAACAATTTTAGATGATGTAATTACATTCATATTTCATATTTATATTAAATTAGCATTTTTTATTTTATTAACTTTTTAGTTTTATCTCATTTTTTATGTGTGCGTCTTTTAAAAATATTTCTATTTACCTTTAATTTGTTTCTATTTTATTTTAATTTTAGCAATATTGTTCTTCACCATATTTTCTTCCAGTAATCTGACATGGCAAAATTTCTAATTTATATTTAAGTTTTGGTTTTCATGTAATGCTTTATATTTATATTTTATATTTAACACTTTTGGTTAAGTTTTTTAATTTTAGGTAACAATAATAACACAGATGAATGCTACTTAATTTAAAACTGTATTATCTTATGCAGTGACATTCAGACATTCATTTTTGTGCAAATACTTTCTAAGGCTGTTGTATATATATATATATATATATATGTATATATGTCTCTTACATGGAGAGAATCGGAGCGACGTTATCCAGAGAAGCGATGAGAATTCCACTCTCACAGATGCATGCGGTCAGGAGCAACGCCCAGGTGGGCTCCCCGTTTGCTTTTCCATGACCAAACACCTGCAACACACACACACACACACACATATACGTAAATGACCATGAAGAGCTAAACACGAGGTCAGGGCTGGTAACTCCTGGCCAGAATAAGCTGCAATGTGAATCTGAAAGCACACATGTGGACCCTCACCCTGAGGAACGGCACTATGCCGTCTCGAGCGATGGCCTGCAGCAGACGAGGAGCACCCGTCAAGCTCTGAAGCCCTGCACCGCAGGTGGAGAAGAAGGAACCGATGACGATGACCCAGGGCGAAGGCCATGCCAGCGTCCCGATCACCAGATTCCCCCTGACGGCCTCACCAAACCTGAGAAGCACAAACATACACCAAATATAATCCTAGCACTTAATAGTTTGGGGTTTATTCAGCACGCATGCATTTAATTGATCAGCAGACATTTCTGATATTACAAAATATTTTTATTTCAAATAAATGCTGTAGTTTTAAACATTTTGTTCATCTGAAAATAGAAATATATGTTTCCCCCAAAATATTGGGCCTCAGAACTGTTTCAATATTGCTAATAATCACAAATGTTTCTTGTGCAGCAAATCAGCCTATTAGTATGATTTCTGAAGGATCATGTGACACTGAAGACTGGAGTAATGATGCTAAAAATTCAGGTTTAATCAAAGAAATAAATTACATTTTAACATAAATGAAAAACAACAACTGCAATAATATTGTTGCTTTTACTGTATTTTAGTCAAATAGATGCAGCGTTGGTGAGAATAAAATACTTCTTTTAAAAAACATGAATCCTTTTACCAACCCTAAACATTCACTGCAAAAAATGCTTTCTAAACTAGATTTTTTTTGTCTTGTTTCCAGGCAAAATATATATAAAAAAAATCTCAAATCAAATCAAGAAGGATTTTCTAGACAAGAAAAAATTAGTGTCTTGTTTTCAGAAATAGTTTTTACTTAAAACAAGCAAAAAAAAAAATCTTTTTTTTTTCTAAAAACAAGATTTTTTTTTTTTTAACATACTTATCCCTCAGCACCGATCCCTCGATGCAGGCACCGAACAGTATCACGCTGGACATGTCTGAATACTTCAGTTAAAGGACACAGCTTTTTAATAAACATTAACTGTATCAGCAGCTTTGATTGTTTCTAAATGAAGTGAAATGTGAAGACTAGGCTTACGTGATGTATATTAGAATTGAGAATACTGATTCATTTTAGTGAATGGGTTGACTTGGACACTTCAGAAACTTACCAACTACCACACAGTATTCGTTTGTAATAAACTCCATTTTCTGGATCACTGAAATGAATCATTTGATATTTGATCACTAAACAGTATTGCAGGAGGGTGTTATGTCAGACTCTTTCCACCAGGTGGAGCTCTGTGTGTGTTTCTGTTTGAGAGGATACAGATGATGGAGGTGGTGGTGATGGCCAGGATGGTGCCGATAGGAATGGACTTCTGGGCATCTCGCAAATCACCAGAACGGTTTGATCCAGCCATGATACCTGTTCAAAACAAGACAGAGCATAGAGAAGCTTTAATATTAGCTTATGACATCATTCCTGTACTTCCATTTGGGTTATTCGTTTAGAACTTGTATTTGAAAATGTGGAAAATCACGACTTTTTTTTAGCCAAAACATCCATTATTGGCATCTGAAGTTCTATTTAAAACTTTATTAAAATGTATATATTATGGATTTTTAAAATGTAACATTAGCATACTGAACGCCCACTAATTTAGCGTTGGTCTGAATGAAAAAGCTAATTAATTCTTGACCACTAGATGCAGGATTTGGGGCATTAAAAGCTCACAAATGCTGCTTTAAATGAAATCGACCAATCACTGGAGGTGTTTGAGTAAATAAGTCAAAGTCAGCTTTATTTGTCACATGTACAGGATAAATGTTAATCGCTGAACGGATGCATATTATAAGAACATTAAAGTGGGTTTTGACCTTGCATGTATGTCCACCTGTTGTTTGAGACTTCCAAAACCAAAATATGAACCTTTTCATTACTTTATCATTCATTAGACCTTTACATAGCAAAAAAGTATAATGGAAAAAAAGGGTTTTAAAAATGCAGGTTTGGTTAAGGAAAATGGTTCTTTCACCATGAAAGGCCACCTTTATTTTTTGTCAAGAGAAGTCTCTACCTGTCACGGAGGGGAAGTAGATGCCCACCAGCATGGTAAAGAAGCTGGTGATGTCTGCGAGCACGTAGCGGTTGGTGTTGGTGGGTATGGCATCGGGTTCAACAGAGGAGGGTAATCCCCCTCTCTCAATGAACGAACCCTTCTCCATATAATTCCCAAAGAGATTCTCTGGAAGAGAGAAATAGGGAAACAGGTCATGAGTACATTCATTTATCATCCGTGTTAGAAACGTATATGAGCAATATTAACAGCAATGATAAGCAGACACAGGAAAGGTATGAATTTGAAAAAATAAAAATACCTTTTAATTTAATATTCTCACACAAAAGCTTAGACAAAAGTGAACACCTTCTGTAGGTTCAAAGTTTGGGGTCAGTAAGATTTGTAATGTTTGTGATGGAAGTCTGTTAGCCTCAAAATTCAATATGGCAGAAAAAAATCCAGCCAAGATACTGTATATGTTGTGAACAGTGAAGAGCAAACAAATATATTTTTTTATAATTGAAAAATACATTGACCAAAATATATTTTAATTAATTTCAGGGGCAAGAAAAAACATTTCTAGTCTTACATAAATATATTTTTAAATTAATTAACACTTATATAATTTTAAATAAATATTTTTTATTTGTTTTTGATTTATTGAAAGTTAAGAAAAAACATTTATTTGAAATATTTTGTAACATTAGAAATGTCACTGCATTTTTGCAGAAAAAGTGTTAATTTATTTATTTTTTTCCAAAAAAACTAAAAACGTCCTAACGGACACCCAAAACATGCTTATGACTATGATGTCGTTTTGGGGCTGTATTTACCACGCAGAGTGCCACTCATAACCCCAGGGATTCCCTGCATTTCTGTGATGTTGTTGTTGGTGAAATAGCTGTCACAGGTGGCGTTCAGGAACTCGGAGTCACAGAAGAGCCGCCAGAGTTTGGTGGTGACCGTGGCGTTTTCTCTCTCGATGACCTTCGCACACACATCGAAGCCTTTCCAAACCAGAGTCCGGTTTCCCAGAACACACACTCTGTGGAAATAATTTCAAACTAAATCAGGACAAAAAACAGCCTCAGTTAGATTTTAGGGGTTGAGGAATATGTGCTTTTTAGGGCCGATGTCGATCATTTCAGATCAATTGGAGCACCAGGGATGCATGATTAATCAAATGCGCATCTTTTAGTGAAGCACGGTTCTGTGATCAGTAGTGAATCTTCATCTAAAGGCCAGAGTTCACTCCACAGAAGAAAGGTAATGCATGTCTTTCCAGGTCTTTTTTTCTTCTTTCCAGTGTTGTGACTAGAACTGCTGCGGCCAACAAATAACAATGAAGCTGTAATTTACTGCAAACCCTCTTCTGTATATCATTGAGTCTTTATGCGGTGAGACATTTATAACGTACATTTCAGAAAAAGCAACATCTTTCTTAATATGAGAAGCATTTAAGAACCACAAAACACCACATTTAATTACGTTTTTATTGCATTGTGCTGCCCTACCGATGACCGTTATTTTGAACTTATATTTTTGTCAGGTGTAAAAATCACAATGAATGTCAAAATTAAGAGTAATAAAATCCCTGACAACTCTTTTAAAATGCTTTATCTAAATTTTATCGGTTAAGAAAATGATACCGATAACCATATGACTTCTTAATATCGGTGCCGATAATTGGGCAGGCCAACCCTCGGTCGACCCCCATTAGATATGGCTGATATATATGTAATATTTGAAGCACATACGGGAAGACTGGAGGCTCGAAGGCGGTTTTGATGACTCCGGCATAGACGGCGAGGATCGAGCAGATGACACAGGCGAGGAAGACGAGCGCCAGCTTGTTGACGTACTTCACTCCTACAAACACCACAATGGCCATGAAGCTGAGCACCAGTGTGCCATAAACACGCATGTTGTTCAGCATTGCTGATTCGGCCTCTGCTCCCTCCAGACCCTCCATCTTAAAAATAGCTGCTTGTGGAACGATATACACCTAAAATAGGAGGAGAAAATAAAGTGGAAGGAGGACAAATGAATTAAAAGGGAATAAAAAAGAACAAAAACAATTAGGTTTGCAAATCAAAATTCTGTGATAAAGTCATTTTTCTTACACTTTATGGACTTAATATTTCATATTTAGGGATGCTATTGACCTGCTCTCCTCATTATTTCACTAAACTGCATCTCTGAAAATAAATTACTCATAAGAGTCTGTCAAATTCAATTTTGTCTAATTTTAGCTAAACTCTTCTGAAGCTATATGCCACTATAAAAGTATTAAATATTAATATATACACTGACTGTACTGTTCTGGCAAAAAAAATTTCAGATTATTTCAATCCAAACAATAACAAAATGACTTTGACATTACACTCTTAAAAATAAAGGTGCTTGGAAGGTTCTTCACAGGGATGCCACAGAATTACTATTTTTGGTTCCACAAAGAACCGTTCAGTCAAAGTTTCTTTATGTTGTGTACTTGTTTATAACAGAATCTAAACAGTCAAATACAGAAACAGGATTGGGGAGGGTACAAATGATAAAAAACTTAAACCTCATCAAACAAACAAGATGAATCTAAAAATAAGCATACAACTACAAAAAGAGCCAAAGAATAGCAAACAGACAAAGAGAGATGAAACAATGAGAGATGAGTGAGATTCAGACACAGGCGGTAAAACGGACTAGCGTGAGTTCAGTTCTACAAGCGCTAATTGAACTAGTCAAGCGTGGAATTAATACTGCAAATGGACTGCCATTAGTTCTTATTAGAGACCTGACCTAAATTATATTCAATGCCATAAACTTTTGGGCACATATGCTCCGTTTCACTGCTCTAAGCACAATACACTGCCATCGTTCATTAAACTGTTTCATATTTCCCCCTTTATAAGAAGGATAAAAACGAGAAATTATTGGGAATCTTATATAATTTGCCAAGATAATACATGGGTCATAATTCACCCCCACAAAAAGAAATATATTATTTTGTTATATTCCACTTTAGTAAAAAAAACATCTAATCTCATCTAAATAATCTTAATATATGAAAATATGCTTGATTGTTTTAAAAAGAAAAATATTTTATGAAAAATATATTTTTTCCAGGGCATTTGAACGTGACCCATTTTATTGCAGTAAATAAACACTGTATTTAATATGCAATAAAAAAATCTGTATGCAACATAAACCATAAAGTAGAATTTTTATAGCACATAATATATATTACATTATTATTTTCCACTTTAGAGAAAAGCATTTCATCTTTATAATCCCTAAATTAAAATATGCTTAAAAACTAAACAAACAAAAAAAAAAAACTTTCACATGACTGGGATTTTTTTCTCATAAGATTCTCACCCATTTTCAATAAATATTATATAATATTTTTTATATATGTGTTTATACATATGCTAAAATATTAACATATTTATCATTATTATATACAGTGGCCTCCAGTAATATTGGCATCATTGGTAAATCTGAGCAAAGCTGGCTGTGAAAATAAATCTGAATTGTTTATACTTTTAATCTTTCATTCAAAAAATGCTCAAAATTCTAACCTGCAGTATCATTGAAGTAAAACAATTGAAAATAGGAAGAAATTCTTGTGATGAAATAAATGTTTTTCTCCAATACATGTTTGCCACAATTATTGGCACCCAATTATTGCTACATCCTGTTGCAACCCAGTCTCATATAAAAACGTACCCTGACTACGTTGGTCCAAAGTGCAAAACATAGAGGGGTTACAATAACAGC
>JAUCNO010001758.1:21178422-21191250 GCA_032353835.1 Enteromius viviparus
TTCAGAGCGTGGTCTCGCCGAAGGCGTTCCCATAGCGTTTTGACGCAGTGTTGAGTTCCTGAAAAGGAACTGTGTTTGTCAGAAACAAATTTATCTTTAAGGCATTTTAGTTTCTGGCTAATCTGTCCATAAATATGCTTCCTTCATTGGAAAAAAAAATCTCCTGTTGTCCTTTAACATCAAAATTTAAAGTCTTCGCTTGTAAATATTGCTAGATCGATGTGTATTTCTAAATCAGGCGAGGCGACTCAGAAAAGCAACAGTATTTGCTGAAAGGAACCGTTTGAAATTGACGGAAATTGGCCGGTTGCATAAAAGGCTAAGACTAGTCTTAAAAGTTAGCTACATTTTTCTTTAAGACTGGTCACCATTTTTTTTTATTCAGTTACATAAAAGCATATATTACTCTAAGGTAAATACAAAAAATAAAACACATTACTCTTGGCTAACTGCTAGTTGGTCAGACTAGCTCTTAAGACACTTGCTGCGTCCGAAATCGCTAACTACCATATAGCACGCGAAAAACAGTATGCAAGGCGAGTAGTATGTCTGAATACATAGTATTCGATATTCAGTACTCGAAGTACGAGTACCCCAGTATGAGAAGTACCCGGATGACCTACTTCTTCCGCCCAAATTCTGTAGTACCTGTACAGTACCATGGACACTTTCATATCCCATGAGGCTCCGGGAGAGGAAGCATCATATTCAAAAAATGGCGGGAAGTTGAGAGACGGCTCATTTCAAGCGTACGTACCTCAGGAAAAAAAAACGTTGTTTATTGTGATTAAATTACACTTGTTTATCTAAATAAACGAATGACTTATTAAAAGTTTAAATTTTCGCGCTATTGTGACGATGCGATAGTTACTGTAACTACGTCCGACAAGTCCTGAGCTGACATGATACTATATTTAGAATCGTCCCAAATGGAATACTAACGTTTTTTTTACTAACCGGGAATTCAAAAGTTTGTAAAGCTATGAAATATTAAGAAACTGTGACCGTTGAGTGCGTGAAAAGGTTATTTGAGTGCATTATCCAGGTATTTGAAGTGCACTTTTTCTGTGTGAATGCATAGTAAAATGTCATATAGTGCACAAGTACGTGATTTGGGACGCAACTATGATTGCGTTTTAACGCAAGAAAAATACATAGTTGAGCAAAGAAGACAACAAACAAGAAAAGGCAAGTCAGTTTTGGTATGTATCTGAGATTTGAAATATTGTTATAGTTTAAGAAACTGAAACAATAAATATCGTTTTGGGGTTCTTTATCGTCAACAGATCGTTATCGGTTTCAACGACAATATAAACAAACGTTACGTGTGGCCCTGACTTAAGTTCCGATAGACATCCAAATAACGTAGAATGGATAACAACAGCTAAGTTCTTCTAGAGTAGATCATTTTTATTTGATTATTTATATTTGTTTGTTGCGTAAATCAGACGATTTATTAAAAATGCAAACTCATTCTCTGCCTCTTCACGAGAAAATATATTTTTCTTCAGAAATACGGTGATATAAAAACACCCATGCCTTGGTGTGATTTTTAAACGTGCATTACATGCTCATGTTTATTCAACGAAGCCTTCTGGAAATCCGATCATGTTTTTTTATAGACCGGAAGTTAACATAGTTCCAAGCATGTGTGGCCGATAAAACCGTCGATACCGCTTTTAGTTAGGCGATCTTCCTCTTTACTATTTATATCACAAAACAAATGTGAATGAACATGTCAATACACGCCATATTTCAAGTTATGTGGGCTGACTTTTATCTACACTTACACTTCTTTTTCTTCATCATGTCCTGAAGGTGAGTAAATTTGAATGATTCTTTTCTGTCTTTTTGTCCTCTCCAAATTTGTATGATTGTATGATTTGACAAGTCCAGAAATGTACAATTTGGTAGGTGAAATTCCCTAAATTCCTGCAACTCATACTTAACTCGTTTAATACTGTAATTACTGCTAAACTGTGATGAGACTGTGTTGACCATTTTAGAAATCCTTGCTTTAAAAGTTATTTGTTATTGCGCATTCAATACCTACACTGAGCTCTGATAAAAGCACATGAAACCTTGTAAATATCCTGAAAAGCTCTCTTTGTGATGCTTGTCTGACCTTCTAAAGGCAATATATGTGATGTTACAAAATATAATATTCAGGTTCATACAAAAGTTTTTATTTTTTTTGCTACAGACATTTTCGTAAAAGTAGAATGGCTTTTAGAAGAAGCAGCCTGTCAAAGAGACCACAGAAGCCTCCAGAAGAAGCTTTGTCTGCATTTAAAGGAGCGAACTAACATTATACCTGTAGTGCATAAATCTCTATTTACAGTTCACCCAAACTTCAAGTCATATCTCCAACATTTCTGATAAAAACACAAAGGCTAAATGTGAAAATGGTCGAGATGATGTTAAATATTTGCTATTAAATAATTGCTATTATTATATGCAATATTATCTAATAGATAGATACAGTTATGGAAGATTTATTGCATTGAGCTTTCTATAAAGCTGTTTGTCACGGTATTTTGAACGGTAATAACTGGATGTGTGTGCATTGTGTGCAATGGCATGTGTCAGGCTGTTTAAAATATTCTGTCCAAAAGTTTTAAGAAGCTATCTGACTATCTCCTAATTTATTACAATGATCGTGTTGTTCACTCAGAAACATAACAGGTATAACAGAGCTGCCAAGCTGTCCATCTAACTGTCAGGACGGTCAATAAGCCTGTGCCACTGGTGCTGGACTGCTACTAAAACACACATTGTCTATTGCTTCTTGCAATAATTAATGTTTATATTAGCGGTCAAAGGTTTTTTATTATTCTTTTTACATTTTTGAAAAAGTCTCTTAAACTCCCCAAAGTGCCATTTATTTGATAAATAATACATTAAAAACAGCAAAACTGTGAAATAGTATTGCAATTTAAAATGCGTGTTTTCAATTTGGATATGTTTTGAAATGCAATTTATTTCTTTAATGCAATGCTGAATTTTCTGCAGCATTACTCCAGTCTTTAGTGTCACATGATGCTTGGTTCAATGTGACAGTAATGTAGTTATGAACGTTATATTCATCAAAGAATCCCGGAAAAACAATTAAGTTTCTACAAAAATAGAAAAATCAAAACACAAAATTTTGAATTTTTTTTTATTTGAATGATTTCTAAAGGATCACGTGACACTGAAAATGCAGTTCACAGGAATAAATTACATTTTTAAAATATATTCAAAATAGAAAACAGTTATCTGTAATAATATTTCATATTTCATTTTATCGAATAAATGCAACCTTGTAAGAATGAAAACCTAAAAAAATAAATATTGATGCATTTATATTCAGCTGACGGAATGACAGTTTTGTCAAAATCCCAAAAAAAGCACTGTTTGACAAAGCTTCTGATGTGGAAAAATGAATGCTTCTGTTCTTTTTCACGCACCCAAAATGTGCTTTTTCTTTACTAGACAGTCTATTGATCTGCGCAGAAGAAAAAGATGAACATGGCACTGATCCTGATGCAATTCTTTTGCTGTCCCTTCCCATTGTGCACCATTGAAAATCATTTGACTGAATGGCGAACCTTGAAGCAGAACACTGCCATTTCATTCGTGACCTCCAGGTGTGTGTTTCTCTCTCTTTCTTTCGCTCTGTCTTTGCCATTCCAGTCGAATGCCCCTGACAACACACCAGATTCAGACTGTTGATGGATGGATTTGTCCTACTGCTAATGGAAACTTTCATTCGGTTCACTGAAATAAATATGTAATATTGCAAGCTTGATTTATTTCTTTATAGGCGTAATCAGCGTATGACTGCACATGCATATACTAGTCAGACAGAGAGCCCGTGCTTTTGATGTATAGCTATTAGAGTGGAAGTTACACAGACAAATGACATCCCCTAGTGTCCTCACCTCTTCAGATAGCAATATGAATACAAAGAAGGCTATTGAAGTCACGTCTCTCTCTGTCTCTGTATTTATCTTCTTCTCTCAGTTCAGCTTTCTCTTTTGTTTGGAGATCAAACGACTGCAAGCTTCATTCTCTAGTTAATTGTTCCATAGTTTTTTCTTTATCACAGTATTTACTGCCGTTTGGGATGTTGTATGTGTTTTTCGTATTAGAAACACTTTGTAAAACAAACGAATCAGCTTTGTTTGAGTTATCTAAACACATCGATGTTCTTCAGAAATATTAGGCTTGAAACCTGCAGTGGTCTAGGTATGCAAACAGTTAGATCAATGTGTTTTTACATTCTGAAATGTGTCAGAATCAAGATGTCAAGCTTTGGCTTATTGCCCTTACTGAGATGCCATCCCAGGACCGCCATTTGGATGCGTAGGTGGACAACTGAAGTCAATGTGAGATGAAAAAAATTGTACTTTCTTACTTTTTCGTTTTTGTCTTGTTTTCCAGTGAATCTAATCTTAAATCCTCCTGGAAATCAAATAATCAAAAAATGTATCCGCTTAACAAATATATGCCAATATGTTTATTTTTTCATATATATCAGTATATATCTGGAATGTGTAAATATATTTTCATAAAAATTATATTATAAATAAATATATTTAATAAACAAAATAACATTATATACACACTATATATATATATATATATATACAGTACTGTGCAAAAGTCTTAGGCCACTAGTATTTTCATACTAGGTTTTTCCTTCATCTTGGAGACATTGTCACAGTTCTTCTTGATTGAGTCTGTCTCAGTTTGTTCTGTTACTTCCTGTCATTCCAGACAGACTGATGATGATCAGATCAGATCTCTGTGTGGAGCACTGGCTGCTGTCAGACAATAATCACTGCATTATTACAATTAATGATTAAAATAATGTTTGGAAATGTAAACTGACATTTCCAACTGACACACTACCGTAAAAGATAGAAATAACCACTTAAAACCATTTTCTGTTGGTAAAAATACTAGTGGCCTACGACTTTTACACAGTATATATATATGGTTTAAGTACTAGTCATTTTGTCTCACTCTAAAATGTTCTATCTAATTAGTTAAACAGCAATTTGTTGTTAAAGTTAATTGTCCTGACACTGTATAAATAACTAAGGTATACTATAAAGAATAAAGTCTGAACAGAGCAGATTTCAGAAAGGCTGGTTATCCATGTTAATAAATTTTTTCTTGAACTACACAAAAATATGCTTTAAAAAAAAAAAAAAAATGACCTGCCTCCTGACTCTTGGCTCACCAAGATATGGAAACATCTATGCTCTTACTGCTTTTTATGAAGAACACAGAACTTAAAACCTGCTGGACTGACAGGAAAGTTGTGTACAAAGAAATGAACCATCACTCAGACACTCTGAAAGTCTGTTTGCATTTGCATTTCCCAAAATCTAAATATAAATTCACTCCTCAGAACTGCTATCTAAAGGTTCATGCGTGTTTGTAGAATTATCGCCTGTAAATGTTGATACAGACCTCAAAGGCCAGTGGAATGAGAAAGAAGCATCAGAATCACTCTGTCTCCCCCTGCGGAAGCCAAATGGAAGTGCTGGGTGAAAACTTGATCCTGATTTGAAGACCTGAGGAATCAAATGCATTTCGTAAACATAAGGGTTTGCCATGTTTAGAAACATTTAAATGTTTAAAGTATGGCATGGATGCATTTTTAATTATTAAACAAAATTTTTAGTAAAAAAAAATATATAAAAATATTTATATACTGTATAAAATTTGCATGCTAATACAATAGCAATGAAAAATTATTATCTCACAATTAAATTGTATAATCAATATATATATATATATATATATATATATATATAGATATATATATATATATATATAGATATATAGAGATATAGATATAGAAAATTAGATTCAGGACAAAAAAATAAGGCAAGATAAGCTCACATCCTGTTAAAGACACTGACTTCAGGCAAAAATAGATATATTCAAGCAGCATGAGAGTCTATACGGCAACACCAGAGACATGAGGAGAACCCTGAGGTTAGAGAGGAATTCTCACAGACAGAGAGATTGTATGTGGAGTGCTTGTATACTGATGTACCGTGTGCCTTAAGTGCCTGCGTGCCTTAAGACACATGCGAATGTGTTCCATGATATGAATGCATAACCTGGCATATGGAAAAGGGGAACAGATATGACTCTCTATCCATAGTGAGATGCTCCAAACAAGAGTGTTAGATAAAATAGTTAGATTTCATGATCATTTAGGCTGATCACATACTTTATGAATTCTACAGTAAAACTAGAACTGATTAGGAGGTTGTTTTATGTGGATTTTCCAAATGGGAATACAGTTCCTCTGAAAATGTTGGTCAAAAACTCAATTTCATGTATTTCTAACAGCATCAGGCTAGTTAATGACTATATTGAACCAGCTACAGGTGACAGGGCTGGATTAGTGAATGACCATAAATGAGCAGTTTGAACCAACTAAAAATCACTTAACAGCAGCCAATTTAAGTTGGTTTTATATGGATTTTCCAGCAGGGAACATTCTCTTCCTGAACAGCTTTTTTGTCAGGAACTCTATTTCGCTAACTTTACTCAAGTTGTAATCAAAGATTTCACTCTCAGTCAGAGAGGTTCTCTGCTGGTTCTTCTCATCTTTCATCTGATAATGCACACATATCTCTGAGCCACATGCTTGACCCGAAGAGATTGAGGGGGAAACATCAGGAAATAGCACTGGAAAACGTTTGTGTGAAACTGTGTGAGGACGAGAAAGGGGTTGGGTGAAAAGAGAAAAGAAAAGACAAATACAGGGCAATGCACATTAAATCCTTTGAACAAACACCAAGGCACAGTAAAAAAAAAAAAAAACTCCCAGCTTTGTGTCGGCTTTAAACAGAGCCATCTCTTTTGTCAAGTTTTCCCCCTCTGTTTGCACACACGATAATCTCACAAAAGCTGTTTTCCAAAGCGGTGCGACACACTCCTCCTTCTGAAAGAGTGCTTAAATTAACCGAGCTCCACGTCTTAACCATCTTAACCCCTCTGTCAAGCACAGATAGTCTCCCCCTGGGCTCGGTTTGCATATCTGAACTCTTCAATGAAGGAGGAGAACGGCAATTGCAGGAAAACCCTAAGACAGCACTATGAGAAGCTAAGGGAGAAATGTGAGAGTAGAGTTTGTGGTGTTTTAATGTGCTATTATGATAACAGATAATAGCTGATGCCTACCACAACACTGTCACCCAGTGCAAATAAAATTCTCTTTTATTGCAACCGTTTGGCTGGAGAACCATCGCCTTTGTTTAGAAGAAAAATGCACTCTGGCTCGCAGTGATAAATGAGTCTGTTCCCTCACAGTAAACACAAATATATGGGATATTTTCAATGTATTATATTATTCAGTGCAAACAAATACTCCAATATCAGAGTGGCCTGATGAAAACTTGTAAATGTGGCTTTATAATTCAAAGCAGGTACAACGACATTTTCATATTTCATATTCATTATAGGGCACTGTTGGTTACTAAAATATGTACAGGACTTAGACTAAGCCAGGATTAGGCTATATAGTTTAATAAGGACATTTAAGTCATTATAATAAACATGTTTAAAAGAAAAAAAAAACATTACTGTTGAAACAAAAAAAAAGGCACTGTTATATTTTAAGATCAGTTTATTTCAGTTAACTTACATTTTAGTCTAGGACTAGAATTCCCTATAAACGGATCGAATGATAAAAACACTATGGAACACTAGAATGATAAAATAATGTATGGACAGATAGAATGATAGAATAATGGATGGAAATATGGAACGGTAGAATAATGGATGAATGAAATGATAAAATAATGGATAAACAGATAGAACAATAGAATTATGAATGGACAGATGGAACGATAGATGCATGAATGGATGGACGGATAGAACAATAATAATGGATGGATGGATGAAAGGATTAAATAGTGGATGGACAAATGAAACGCTAAATTGATCAAATAATGGATGGAAGGATAGAACGATAGAATATTAGATGGACGGATAGAGAAATAGAGTGTTAGAATAATGAATGGTTGGATGGAACGACAGATGGATGGACGGTTGGACGGATGGAATCCCAAAACTGATGAATAGATGGATGGATAGAATGACAGACAGAATAATGAGTGGATGGACAGATGATGGATACAAAAATAGAACAAGAGATGAATAGATAGATTGATAGAACAACTGAAAGAAGGCAACTGATATATATATTTTTTGCAGCCCTGAGGCTTTGAGAATCCTGAGGTATTTTCTGGTGACCACACTGCGGCACTCTACTGAAGAAGTTCATTCCTATCCAGAACCTTCTCTTGTTCCTAGTCATCCAAATGTGACCGCTGTGTTCAGAACACACATTTGCGTTAGCAAGGAATAAATTACACACCTCAAAACATACTAATTAAGAATACTAACTATTTCCTGCCATGCAAAATGAGTTCAAATGAAGAATACGCCGCTGGGTGCACATGATGTGTCTGCCTACAAGGCCCTTTTTCTGAAACTGAAAGCTCATTTTGCTTCTTTGCTTTGCAAAAGGTGATGGTGCCAAGAGACTCTGGCAGCTGGCAAAGCGGATGCTCGCTGTCCAGTGCCAAACCTCCATGCGTGAGAGAATCTGAGGCGCAAACACATGCACCATCATGTGCACACGCACAAAAGAGTGCCCGGTGCCAATGTGCCAAAGGGACAACTATATACATTGATTAGTGCTTGGTGAGGGCGGGACCTCTGTGTTCAGGTCATTTTCATCCTAGGCAAACTATGATCATACAGAATAATTAACCACACCTGTCCTTAATTGAAAACACAATGAGGGGAGCACAAAGAAACACTGCTAACCTTTGTCAGGTGGGCTTGGACACCACAGAGACCTTTAGCAACCTTCAAATTATTTCAAAATTATTGTATTTATGAGCTGAATGCACATAAATGCCACCATGGTGACATACAGTAGTTACTCGGGATTTAATTTGAGCTCTGGTTTTGAGCTAGGTGTGTGTCCTTTAAAGGACCACATGCATCTGCCCCTGAAAAGAGGGGGCAGTGCAAAGTGTCTGGGATGTTGTGGTGATATAGCCCTATATTTCTATTTAAATAAGTTTAACATGATGACACATATATTTTGGGTTACTAAAACACATTTTTTGTTACTTTTATACATAAAAATAAACCTATATATAAAACCAGTTTAAAATAATATTATGTGAAAGTGTTTTCCTTTACCAGCATAAAAATTATTTAAAAAATCAATAAATTAGATGACACATTAATATCTGACTGGGAAGAATAAGAGAATCTGTTCGACTAATTTCTGAATATGAATAATGTTGTGCTAAATTAATCAAATGTCATCATTCAGGCACCATAACACATATTTGTGTCAAAGAGCTGAGGTGAATTAAGTGAACCAATTATTTCTTACGAAAGAATTGTTAATAAAAAGGTACATCACATGAAGTCAATTCTTCACAGAAACCATTAGAGGTGCCCAAGTTCATCAGCCTCAGTGTGTTTGTCATTTCAGCTCAGAAATAACCATGTTTTAATTAACCTTTAACATGTGCAACATTATAGAAAATCACTGCTTAGTCATGTTTAACACCAGGAAATCTTAATTAAGTTTTTCTTTTTTGCAATCAAGAAAAAAAATATATATAAAGAAATTGAAACTGAAATTATATAACAAATATATATCCATTTAAAATAAGCCATGCATAGCATAAAAACAAAAACAAGGAAAACAGAAGAAAAACATCCATAGTTATTGTTTTGTAAAGAGATTATTTCATTAAAGCAAGAAAACAGTTGGTTTAAAAAACAACTTATGTGGAGTCTTGTAGTTAAAAGAATATAACAAGGACCAGAAACAAGAAAAACTTGAAAAAGAAAAATTCAGATTCTTGAAAAAGTTTAATTTCTCAGAAAAAAACCTTGAAAGGAATTTTTCATTCCAGCCATAGAATAAAAAAATCAAATCAAAATCAAATAATAAAAAAAGTAAAAGTAACAATAATTTACTAAACCATTTAATTGAACCATCATCTTCAAACATATCAAATCTCAAAATATTAAAAAAATATATTTTCTATCTATTTTGATAGAAATTCACCACAATCGAAAAAATGTGAAATGCTTTTGAATATATGCTAGACTCAAAAGATTCTGCACTGCAGCTCTGCTTAAGGGGAATAGCATGGAGCAACCAAATAGGATAAACGTAACTGAATCCCAAATTATATTGTGTGTGTGTGTGTGTGTGTGTGTGTTGAAGGATGAACCCAGCAGGGACAGGATTAAGCCCTGTAATTCAGCCTGAAATTATGGCGTGTCATTAGAGAGGTATTGACCCCATGGTGAAAAATAATGCAATGTTAATAATTAAGGAGTTGAAAAGGGATTTATCTGAGGCCACACATTATCCTGCAACAGTATTACTTATTTACTTCCTGAGAAAAGGGACGCTGATCAAAGAAGGGTTTATCAATCTGGAAACCTCAGTACTACCGTGACCAAAGATTACAATTCACATCTAAAACCAGCTGAAATGCTAAATATTTGTGTGCCAGTTTTGTATTATAGACCTACTCAGTGGCAGAAAACACTCTGTCAATGTCAGCGAATTCCAAACAACACTTTTGCGCCCTTGAAGGGCACCACAGGACACAAACAGTATTCGTGGGGTTGTTCCAGACAAAGAGAGGAATGTAATCCCTTCACTAAGACTGTATGTAGTATGTAAATGTTTTGTTAGATGGATACCTGGACAGCATACTAATTTGGGCCAAAACTAAACAACTAATAAACAAAGCACCATGTATGCAATACTATTTACCACAATGCAATATACTCAATATAATCTTTCCAGTTTTACAAATTAACTGGTTAGTTTTTTATATATTTTAATTAGATTGGGCTGCCAAGAACAAAGACAATTACACAAAACTGTATTTAAAAACAAAAATCAACTTTACACCTTAATAAAATCATGTGTACTCTTTTATATTATAATACTAATTATATTATATTTTTTGATGTTATTGTTTTTTGTTTATTTCTTTTTTTTTCAATTAATTTGAAATTTTAAATGAACATTTTTATTTAGCAAGAACTACACTGTCACAAAAAAATAAATGTACTTTAAAAAAAAAAAAATACACTGTTTCTATTGATTAAAGTAACATTAAAAATCGAGTTCCACAAAAATTAAGCAGCAACTCGTTTCTCTCTTTAACAGCAATTCGGCAATTACAGAAATAAATTACATTTTAAAATAAATAAATATATAAATGGGTGAAAAAATCCATTAAAACAGGGGTCATTTCCTGGAGGGCATCTGACCTGCACAGTTTAGCTCCAACCCTAATAAAACACAAGCTAAAAAAAAACTCCCTCCAGGATCAGGTTTGGTGACCACTGCATTGACCAGGTCGGTTAGTCAGTGATTCTATCTCTTCAGTCGATTGGTCTGAAGTTGTGCCTCTTTCTACAGCACAAGCCTGATAGATTGACACGAGCCTCCAGCAATAGTGTCTGCATTGTCTACAATAATAAGGACACTTTGTCATTAACCCCCAAATCATGCTCTCATTCTAGACATGCAATCCCATCATGCCAATCCACTGTCAGTGCAGTGCTAAAGCGCCAGCTGGCTGCAGCCCAGCAGTGTGAACCCTTTACACCTTATTAACCACAGCTAATGAAGCCACCACTGATGCTAATAAGCAATAAGGTGACCTCATTAACTTTTATACATAAGTAGTGGAGAAACGAAGAAGTTTGGTGAAAAGTCAATATTTGATAAATGGCTACAGATGTTGTAGGGTAAAAATGGTCAGATTCAGAAGAATGGTCAGAAGAAAAGGTGGAGGAAAGCATATAAAAGCTAAGGCTGGGCCATCGAATTCTTAAACATTTACATAAGTGTAAAACTGACATATTAAGAAATTCCCCCAGTTTCACAGACAAGGCTTAAAGGAACACTTCACTTTTTTTTTGTAAAATAGGCTCATTCTCCAACTCCCCCAGAGTTAAAAAGTTTTACCGTTTTTGAATCCATTCAGACGATCTTCGGGTCTGGCGATAGCATTTTTTAGCATAGCTTAGCATAGATCAATGAATCTGATTAGTCCAAAAGCATCTTATTTAAAAATGACAAAAGAGTTTTGATATTTTTCCTATTTAAAACTTACACTAACTGATCTTAATACGGTAAAAAACTGGCAGCTGAGGTTGCTGGAATGTGACCGTAAAAATACGGTAACAACGATTTAGGTTATACGGTTTTAATTTAAATTTTAATTTAATTGAATTAATAATACCATAATTAACTGTTAAATTGTTAATATACCAAGCTATTAAAGTACTGAAATCTGTTTTGTAGTTTTGAAATACACTGATAAGCACCAAATGCAGGTGATGTTGAGAAAGTCGCATGATGAACCATGCTTATAATATATTATAAAAATATAAACATATATAGAAGGTGCTCAGAGTCATTCACACAAGCACTAAACACCATCATGGTGAGACTCATTAAATTAAAAAATGCAATTAAAATTCATTTAACAACATTACATGTGACACACAACCCTAATAAATATCACTGATTAGAAAAAACTAAGAAACAGAATAAAATTAAAGAAAAAACATCAAATTCAAACAAAATTTAAAATCTAATGCAGGGAATTCTGTGAATGTCAGTTTATGTTTTTCCCTGTAAATTTTACAGGAATTTACAGTTAACCATTTAAAGGGATAGTTCACCCAAAAATGAAAATTTGATGTTTATTAACTTACCCCCATGGCATCCAAGATGTAGGT
>JAUCNO010001758.1:21228786-21265351 GCA_032353835.1 Enteromius viviparus
TACTCATCAGTTGTAAATGTTTTACAAGCCTGCTGGTTACAGGTTTTGTGTGCGTATACACTGGGCTGAAAGATCTAATGATGAGTAAAACATTTACAACTGATGAGTAGTTTACACGTTAGAATAGGGTATGCAGAAAGTGTTGTAAATGATTTACTAACATGTTTACACAATAGGTTTTGGCAGTGCACATTGGTTTGGTTTTTGTTTGTGCACATTAAACCCCACCTCTTCTTCCCGATTGGTTGGCCGAAGTTTTTTATGCACACATTAAACCCCACCTCTTCTTGCCGATTGGCTGGCAGAAGTTTGTTTTTGCTTTGGTGCACATCCTGTACCCCTAGTGTTTGCAAGATCGCATAGAGCACCTTTAAGTTACAGTTTTATACAATGTGAATCACAGGAAAACATATTTGAAAGTTTGCATGAAGGTGCATCTAACCATAGCCTTCATAGTGGCTGTGAGCAGGCTACATAAAAACATAAGAAAGAGATTTGCAAAAAATGTATCAAAATTGGTCAACACTTTGTGGCCAACAAAAACTATTTATCATTTTTTTTAGTAACAAATCTGACTGATCCACTTCTCAAATGTGACTCACTGACTAAACTATGGTGAAAGGAAAGATCAATATTGATTAACAACTTAAGTTTCTAGTAACGTTCATGCAATTATCAGACCAGAAATAGAGGATCCTTCTATCGCCAATGGTGAGCATGATTTCACCAAGTACAAGATGTTCCTGGATAAACATCCTTGTTGATCCTGGAACGAAATTCCAATCAGAATTGAGGAATTATTTTTCTGGAAAGATCTGTTTTAGGCTTATAATCATGGTTAGGTGCTTCTACACCCTTGTTAATCAGCTATCATTTCCCACTGATTCTAAGGGTAAGGATTGTTTATATTTTAGTATATTATATAACATAATAATAATAATAATAAAATAAGATAAGTTTATATTTCTGGACCGTGAAGTCCAAAGATGTTGATCCAGGATCATGTCTTGTTTGGCAAAATTACGCTGACCTATAACCAACAGATCTGGTGCTTGGGAGCACTTTGGTGTCCCTGTAAGTTATTAGGGTGATGGCAAGAGAGTGGTGGATAAAAACACAGCAGTATTTCGCATCTGCTACACGACCTTAAGCTGCATCAGTGGCTTTTAATGGCATAACATGTCAACTCATTTTTGCAGACATCAATAACTGGAACTAGACGAAAACTAGAAATATGCACATTACAAACTATCCCCGCGGCATTCAGGCAGGCACTTTCGAACAGGGCAAAAAAAAAACAAAAACACAAGGCGATCAGTACATTTGGAGCCGCAGATATGAGACCTTACTCGGTAGGGGAAAATGCAGGTTTTAAGAAAATGCTAAATGTAATTGAGCCCTCTTAGCACTCCTACCAAAGATCAGAAAGAGTGTGCCCTTCTTTAACAGAAGCACAACAGTGGCCCACGTGTTGAAGACATGACCTGTCCTGTCTGAAGAAAATGTGGACACTCTGATCTTTCTAAACTTAAAAAAAACTTAAAAATTGATTTTGAGTTGTTTAAAAAAAATAAAAATCTTTCTATTAGTGTTATGTGTTTGAATGTTAATTGTTATAATTTCCCCATGTGCTCTTTGATTTTTCCCTGTGACCTAGTTCTGTTTAATTAGTTATTATGTTCAGGTATGACAAACCAGTTCCAATCTGGGTAAGAGGAAGTTGAAATAACATGTGGTGTAGTGCATATTTCCAACATGATATAGCATTAACTTTTAGCAACAGTTCCCGGATATTTAACAGAATAGCAATTTGTACCTATATCCACATAGTAAAAATCTGCCAGGGTTCATGTTGAACCTTTTATTGCTACTAAGTGGACATTTCTCTTTTACTGTAAACTGCAGCGAAATGTACAGTAAAGCATGTAAAAAAAATTATGTTGCACAAAAAGTGCACAGAGGTACATATTTTTATAAGACCAGGTTTGCATTGTTAGTACATTCGTACATTCATTGCCACCAACTGAACTACTATCCACTGACAATGCTTTTGGGAAACACAGCCCTGGTCGGGATATTCAAATGGACGGTACAGATGGCATAGTGCACAAATGTATGTATGCATTGCAGAAAAATATGTTTATGAATTAAATTTATAATCTAAATTATATGAATTTAAATATAGACATGGAAATGCATGGAAATAAAAGGAGCAACCAAACAAGGAAATGTTGAGCTACGACTGGCAACTGACTTACCTTTGCTTTCTCACCAGACGAGACGCCGTGATCGAGACTCCCAGGCTTCACTTCAAGCACCCGAAGAGCACCGTTCACCTGGCACCTGGAAGGAGGAAAAGGACACAGTTTGCACCAGCCACGGCGAGCACCGCCACCGATATCACCACAGTATTGTTTCACTTACCGTCTGCACTTGTAAATAAATCCACCCTTCAGGGGTTTTGTGTTCAACCACCTCTGTGTCTGTCGTGCTCTCTAGCGCCAGGGATCACAGTACACTCTCGATGTCTAGCGGCTGGAATGAAACCGCACTTAATGTCTTAATGCCAACATTCGCCAGCAGATGGCAATATATGAGGACAATGTGGGTCTGGATGCCTTTTTAAAGCGAGCATTAACCATTTCACTGCACTTATCTGCCTGTGAAGCACCTGTCACTGTTACACCAGTCTGTACTAGTTCAGAGGAACCTATGCAGACCGATACTCACAAACTCTCCGCTCAAGAACAATCTAGACGGATCAACGAAGGGCTTTGTTTGTATTGTGGAGCCCCATCTCACCGCATTACAAATTGCCCAGTGAGACCAACCCGCACAGCGGTGAGTACATGCTATGTTCATCAACCACATCATATCTTACTTTTGATTGTTGTCATGTTACTCTTTGATACTAACCTATTTCCTCTAAAGGCATAAGTGGATTCCAGGTTAGCAGGCAAGGCAATTTTGTTTCCTCACGCTGTATCAATGATTTGCACATTCTTACAAAAAGAAGCAAAACT
Source organism: Enteromius viviparus (assembly GCA_032353835.1). NCBI lineage: Eukaryota > Metazoa > Chordata > Actinopteri > Cypriniformes > Cyprinidae > Enteromius > Enteromius viviparus. The sequence goes on from JAUCNO010001758.1 coordinate 21,231,810, forward strand.
TCATACCGTATCATCACGATCCAATGAAAGCCCGACTCATCAATGCCAGTACTTTATCTCTGACTATGCAAATTGGTTGTCTTCATCAGGAACTCATTGAATTCTTTATCCTACCCGACGCCTCCATAGATATCCTCCTAGGAAGACCATGGCTGGCAAAACACAGTCCCTACACAAACTGGACATCAGGTGAAATTATTCAATAGAGTTCCTTCTGTAAAAAAAAAAAATGCCTGTCATCTCTTCCTCAGCCACCAGTCATGCCCTGTTTGTCAACCACCATCGAGAATCCAGAAACCAATGCTGAAATAAAGATACCCCAGGAATATCAAGAATACGCTGACGTCTTCAGCAAGATGGCCGCAACTCACCTGCCTCCACATCGTAGGTGGGATTGTGCTATAGACCTCATCCCACAAGTCAGCTTACCCAAAGGTAAAATCTATCCCCTTTCACTACCTGAACAAAAGGCAATGGAGGACTAGGTAAGTGAGGCTTTAGCACAAGGTTTTATTCGTCCATCCACTTTACCAGCAGCATCAAGTTTTTTCTTTGTCTTTAAAAAAGATAGTGGTTTAAGACCGTGCATCGATTACCGATTTCTTAATTCTCAAACAGTGAAATGTGCTTACCCATTACATTTGATACCATCCACACTAGAAGAATTGAGACAGGCCAAGGTCTACAGCACATTAGACCTCAGGAGCGCATACAACCTGATCCGCAACCGTAGTGGGGATGAATGGAAAACTTTTGTCACCCCTAGCGGCCACTACGAGTATTGCGTCATGCCATATTGTCTAGCAAACTCACCTTCAGTGTTTCAAAGCTTCATGAATGAGATCTTCCAGGACATGCTACATTAAGTTGTTGTATTATATATCGATGACATTCTAATTTATTCTAAAGATCTACCTACCTATGTCTCACATGTCAAACAGGTCCTTCAACGCCTCGGGTCTCACCAGCTATACCTGAAAGGAGAAAAATGTGAGTTTCATCTGAACCGTGTCCACTTCTTATGATATTACATCACTCCAGAAGGGATTGAGATGGAACCCACCAAGGTGACTGCGGTTCGAGACTGGCCCATTCAGACCACTGTAAAGGAGCTTCAAGTTAATGCAGCGACTACGGGAGTCGGTGCCACCCTGTCCCAGTGGCACGGCGCTCCAGCTATCCTACATCCCTGCGCCTATTTCTCCAAGAAAACTATCCACTGCTGAGCAAAACTATGATGTGGGCAATCGAGAGCTACCAGCCATCAAGTTAGCTCTCGAAGAATGGCGCCATTGGATTGAGGGAGCTCAACATCCTGACATCACTCAACATCACTGTGATCACAGATCACAAAAATCTTCAATATCTGAGAGAGGCCAGCAAACTAAACCCATGCCAAGCACATTGGGCTTTATTCTTTACCCGGTTTAACTTCAAGATCTCCTATAGACCGGGAACACGGAACACAAAGGCGGACGCTCTATCACATCTCCATCAGCCAGATCACTGAGACTCCTGAAACCATTCTGCCACAAGATACCTTTCTTGCTCCCATACAATGGACCATCAACGACCAAATACAACAAGCCACATTACAAGAGCCTGCTCCACCAGGAGGACCGAGAGATTGTCAGTATGTACCCTTTCCACTTCATAAGGAACTATTGGATTTTGTTCATACCTCCACAGGGTCAGGGCATCCAGGAGTCAAACGCACTCTTGCACTGCTAAAGAATTAGTACTGGTGGCCAGAGATGGTTCAAGATACCTACCGGTATGTTAAAGGATGCTCTGTCTGTGCCATAGCAACCACACCACGTCGTCAACCCGAGGGTAAGCTGGTTCCCTTACCTATACCTGAATGACCCTGGTCACATATTGGTATTGATTTTGCCACTGACTTACCCAACTGAGGTGGATATACTACCATCCTGGTCGTGGTAGACCGGTTACAGAATTACATTGGACCATTCCCCATCCTCAGACAAATAAATGAAGTCACCTATGAATTACAGCTCCCTCCTCGCTACAAAATTGCACCCACCTTTCACGTCTCACTCTTGAAACGCCACATTGACCCTCTGTTTCCCTCTCCCACAGAGCACCCGGAACCCCCTCCTCCACCTGAAGTCGAGAACCCTAAAAACATTTACCGAGTTCAAGACATCATCGACTCCCGGCGGCGAAATGGGCGGCTCCAGTACTTAGTTGAGTGGGAGGGTTACGGCCCCGAGGAAAGAAGCTGGGTCGAAAGAGACGATATACTTGATCCTTCTTTACTTACAGACTTCCATCGGTCACATCCGATCTGTCCAGCCCCTAGAGGTCGTGGCCACCCTCGCCAATGGGTTCGAGTGTCAGGAGCCGCTCGTGGAGGAGGGGGTAATGTCACACCGTCACAGTCACTTGATCCAGAGCCAGCACCAATCGAAGAGACACAACCACTAATCACAAGATTACAATCACCTGACTATTAGCACCTGCTTGTAATCAACTACCTGCTACAAAAAATCGCTCAGCCAGATGCTCGATGGCTGAGCTCAAGGTTATACGCCTTACCGATCCCCTCACCTGCTATGTTCCCATCTGGATCCTTTTGCTCTCACTCTGTGTGGCTGTTTGGTGGCTTGTGCAACGTGGCGAATGGACTATATTCCAAGACTATCTAAAGACTGAGTATACTTACCTCATACTTACCTGTTTGACTCTGCCTCTGTGCTCTATGAATGCTAAATACCTACCTGATCTACTTACCAGCGAAGTTCCTGTTTTAAGTTGACACTGTTATCCTCACTGCACTTTTGATTGAACATCTGAAGAAATGTTTCTGTGTTTGTGCACAAATGAACTCATCTGTTGATTCAATCCTCTTGTTTGTGCTTCCTGAGCGTGACAGAAGCTCAGCCCATAATGTAAACATGGAGCAAGAGAAAACAGCGACTATGGCGGAACCATACTTGACGTTTCTTCAAATCCTACACGAATTACGGAGCACCCCTCCAGTTGCCGCTGCAAGCCCCAGCTGCCCCGTGCCTAGACCACACTCTTTCGCCGGCGATCAGTCATCCTGTGAAGGATTTTTACTGCAATGCTCGCTGTAATTCGAGGCCCAACCCGATCGCTTCACCACTGACCGTAGCAAGATCGCTTTAATCATCACCTTGCTCGAAGGAAGAGCATTTCAGTGGGCAGAAGCGTTATGGACCTCAGAAAGCCCACACCTTTCCTCATTGTCGATGTTTTGCTTGATGTTTGGCATACCCACCTCGTCCCTCACCACACATGAAGAGCTGCTACAACTCCGTCAAAAGGATCTTCCCATTCATGAGTATATCCTTCGTTTTTGTACGCTCTCGATGTCTAGCGGCTGGAATGAAACCGCACTCTTAGCAGTGTTTAGATTCGCCAGCAGATGGCAATATATGAGGACAATGTGGGTCTGGATGCCTTTTTAAAGCAAGCCATAACCATTTCTCAGCACTTATCTTCCTGCGAAGCACCTCTCACTGTTACAACAGCCTGTACTAGTTCAGAGGAACCTAAGCAGACTGATACTCACAAACTCTCCGCTCAAGAACGATCTAGACGGATCAACGAAGGGCTTTGTTTGTATTGTGGAGCCCCATCTCAATGCATTACAAATTGCCCAGTGAGACCAACCCGCACAGTGGTGCGTACATGCTATGTTCATCAACCACATCATATCTTGCCTTTGATTGACGTCATGTTACTCTTTGATACTCACCTATTTTCTCTAAAGGCATTGGTGGATTCCGGGTCAGCAAGCAATTTTTATTTCCTCACGCTGTGTCAATGATTTGCACATTCCTACACAGAGAAACAAAACTTCATACCGTATCATCACGATCCAAGGAAAGCCCCTGGATGCCCGACTCATCAATACCAGTACTGTATCTCTGACTATGCAAATTGGTTGTCTTCATCAGAAACTAATTGAATTCTTCATCCTACCCGACGCCTCCATAGATATCCTCCTAGGAAGACCATGGCTGGCAAAACACAGTCCCCACACAAACTGGACATCCGTTGAAATTATTCAATGGAGTTCCTTCTGTCAAAAAAACTGCCTGTCATCTGTTCCTCAGCCACCAGTCATGCCCTGTTTGTAAACCACCATCGAGAGTCCAGAAACCAATGCTGAAATAAAGATACCCCAGGAATATCAAGAATACGCTGAAGTCATCAGCAAGACGGCCGCTACTCACCTGCCTCCACATCGTAGGTGGGATTGTGCTATAGACCTCATCCCACATACCCAAAGGTAAAATCTATCCCCTTTCACTACCTGAACAAAAGGCAATGGAGGACTACGTATATGAGGCTTAAGCACAAGGTTTTATTCGTCCATCCACTTCACCAGCAGCATGAAGTTTTTTTTCTTTGTCTCTAAAAAAGATGGTGGTTTAAGACCGTGCATCCATTACCAATCTCTTAATTCTCAAACAGTGAAATTTGCTTACCCATTACCTTTGATACCATCCACACTAGAAGAATTGAGACAGGCCAATGTCTACAGCAAATTAGACCTCAGGAGCGCATACAACCTGATTCGCATCCGTAGTGGGGACGAATGGAAAACCGCTTTTGTCACCCCTAGCGGCCACTACGAGTATTGCGTCATGCCGTATGGTCTAGCAAACTCACCTTCAGTGTTTCAAAGCTTCATGAATGAGATCTTCCGGGACATGCTACATCAATTTGTAATAATATATATCGATGACATTCTAATTTATTCTAAAGATCTACCTACCCATGTCTCACATGTCCAACAGGTCCTTCAATGCCTCTGGTCTCACCAGCTATACCTGAAAGGAGAAAAATGTGAGTTTCATCTGAACCGTGTCCACTTCTTAGGATATTACATCACTCCAGAAGGGAGTCCCACTCCACCCTGTCCCAGTGGCACGGCGCTCCAGCTATCCTACATCCCTGTGCCTATTTCTCCAAGAAACTATCCACTGCTGAGCAAAACTATGATGTGGCAATTGAGAGCTACTGGCCATCAAGTTAGCTCTCGAAGAATGGCGCCATTGGCTTGAGGGAGCTCAGCATCCGTTCACTGTGATCACAGATCACAAAAATCTTGAATATCTGAGAGAGGCCTGCAGACTAAACCCACGCCAAGCACGTTGGGCTTTATTCTTTACCCGGTTTAACTTTAAGATCTCCTATAGACCGGGGACGCGGAACACAAAGGCGGACGCTCTATCACGTCTCCATCAGCCAGATCCCAGACTCCTGAAACCATTCTGCCATAAGATGCCTTTCTTGCTCTCATACAATTGGACTATCAACGACCAAATACAACAAGCCACATTACAAGAGCCTGCTCCACCAGGAGGACAGAGAGATCGTTGGTATGTACCCTTTCCACTTCGTAAGGAACTATTGAATTTTGTTCATACTTCCACAGGGTCAGGGCATCCAGGTGGCAAACGCACCCTTGCACTGCTAAAGAATCAGTACTGGTGGCCAGAGATGGTTCAAGATACCTACCGGTATGTTAAAGGATGCTCCGTCTGTGCCATAGCAACCACACCACGTCGTCAACCTGAGGGTAAGCTGGTTCCCTCACCTATTCCTGAAAGACCCTGGTCACATATTGGTATTGATTTTGCCACTGACTTGCCCAACTCGGATGGATTTACTACCATCCTGGTCGTGGTAGACCGGTTTTCTAAAGCCTGTAAACTGATCCCTCTATCTGGTTTACCCACAGCAATGAATACAGCACAACTTCTGTTTTCCCAGATCTTCAGACACTTCGGAATCCCTGAAGACATCGTATCAGATAGACGCGTCCAATTCACATCTCGGGAATGGAAGGAGTTCTTCCGATTACTAGGAGTCTCAATCAGCTTATCTTCCGGTTATCACCCTCAGACGAATGGCCAGACGGAGCGGAAGATTTAGGAGATCTCCTGTTACCGCAGGTCATACTGCCACGAACACCAGGAGAGCTGGAGCCAATATCTGCCATGGGCAGAATATGCCCAGAATTCGCTTCGCCAGGAAACCACAGGATTAAGACCCTTCCGGTGTGTTCTAGGGTACCAGCCTCCGTTATTCTTGTGGAATGATGAACCTTCCTCCATCCCGGCTGTAGACTTCTGGTTCCGTGAGAGGGTGTGGGAATCAACTCATACTCGCCTCCAATGAGCTGTGAGAAAACACACGAGGTGGGCCAATGTTATCCGAGGAAAGAAGCTGGGTCGAAAGAGACAATATACTTGATCCTTCTTTACTTGCAGACTTCCATTAGTCACATCCAACCTGTCCAGCCCCTAGAGGTCGTGGCTGCCCTCGCCGCCAGGTTCGAGCGTCAGGAGCCGCTCGTGGAGGAGAGGGTAATGTCACACCGTCACAGTCACTATATCCGGAGCCAGCACCAGTCGAAGAGACGCAACAATTAAACACAAGATCACAATCACCTGACCTCAAGGTTATACGCCTTACCAATCTCTTCTCCTGCTCTGTCCCCATCTGCATCCTTTTGCTCTCACTCTGTGTGGCTGTTTGGTGGCTTGTGCAATGTGGAGAATGGACTATATTCAAGACTATTTAAAGACTGAGTATACTTACCTCATACTTGCCTGTTTGACTCTGCCTCTGTGCTCTATGAATGCTAAATACCTACCTGATCTACTTGCCAGCGAAGGTCCCGTTTTAAGTCGACACTGTTATCCTCACTGCACTTTTGATTGAACCGCTGAAGAGAGGTTTCTGTGTTTGTGCACAAATAAACTCACCTGTTGATTCAATCCTCTTGTTTGTGCTTCCTGAGCGTGACAATTGGCTTTACTTGATTAAAAATACAGTAATATTGTGAAATATTAGAATTTAAAACAATTGTGATCTATTTTAATAGAGGTTTCATTACTCCAGTCTTCAGTGTCACATGATTCTTTAGAGATTATAATAATATGCTGATATATTAATAATTTATTATCAGTTTAGGAGCTTGTGGTGTTTTTTTATTTATTTTTTTTTAATACAATTTTTTTTAAGTAATAAAAATTGGAATATTTTGTGACTATTTGTCTTAACATCGCTGTCGGTTTAATACATCCTGAATATAATTTATTTTAAAAAGGTAATGCATATGATTTGCGTCTTTTGTGATATTACTTTTTAATAAATATAATATATTTAATAAAAATATGAATCATTTATGTATTATCAAGTTTTTTTTATTATATTTTTTATTTGATTTCAGCTTGCATAAAAGTAACAATGTCGACAAATATCTTGTGTACACATCCATTTCAACCGTTTACAGAACCTTTCCAAGAAGCTGAAATCCTACAGGAATGGGGCTGAGCTGAGGGTTAGCTGATGATGACAGATGTTTCTCCTGTGCATGTGTGAATCTTTGGAGTCAGGCATGCAGAAAGCAGGTAATAACAGCTCTGTACTCTCTGCGGTTTAGTGAGTACAGTATGTAAACAATCATATCTGTTAACAGTGCTGAGTAAGTGCTTTGAATATTCTTTGCTTGAATATACATCCATATCAGTCTTAAGCAATGTTAAGCAAACAAACCTTCATACCACTGGAGTTGAAGAAGTCTTGGTGAAAGTTGGTGAGTCAGTGAGTCCACTCGACAGTCATCATGGCTATTTTTTAGTCGTGAAAGTACAGTTTCTGTTTGCTTGAATGGAAAGTCCATAATATTGAAAATAAAGTGCGCATAGCATGATAAAATATTGTAAATATTAAAGCGTTTCTGCTAATATTTCGAAACCTGACAGCTGGTAAATGTGTGAACCTCGGAGGTGTTATAGTTGTAGATTTTGAGCAAAGGACTGTGTTAGTGTTAGCATCTGTATAGTTTGGCTCCGTGACAGATGAATTTGCACATGCATTTTGAATGCAGTTCAAACAATGATAGCATAATATTAAAAACGTGTTTGAAATGTCTGCATTTATTTAATCAAATATACAGTAAAATACTATTCTAATTATTAATCATTTGCTTATTGCCTATTATTAACATTTTTCTTGTTCATTAGTACTTATAAAATAGATTCTTCATGACCATTATCTACGTCCCTTATCCTACCCAATGCCTAAACGTAACCGCTACCATTAATTAATAAGCAGCAAATTGGGAGATCACTGAGGCAAAAGTCACAGTTAATTGTTTGTTAACAATTGGTACCTTAAAATAAAGTTTGACCAAATGCACTAATATAGTGAACTTTTATTACAACTTAAAACCTCGTCTTGCATTTGAATATATTGTTAAATGCAATATATTTTTATCACACAATCCTTTTATGGAAACCATGATAAATATCCTTGAATAATCCAAGGTATAAAAACAATATCTTTGCGTTTTTTTTGTTGTGCTTCTCGATATGCTATGCACAGTACTGTTAGATGCCATTTAACATCTTGGACAAGCTCATTCCCTAACAAAACTAACATCAGGTTTACTACACGCATGCAGTGAAACAATAGTTGTTTTTGTGACCGACTTTATTGAATATAAATTCAGATGCAACAGTTATTGGAAGAGAGCATTTAGATGAATAATGCAAAATTAGGTTTGCTGTAGTCAATGTACTGATACATGCACTATTATTTACTTCTCCACCTACTTTAAGCCTGTGTTGTACCTGCACCTGATTACCGTCGGCTATACTTGTTTGCAACCATCTGCTAATTTAGTAGATTGCATTGGTCATTATGGAAATTATCTGACTGCGTCTGTGTTCTTTAATTTGCACATTGTCAAAACTTTCCACTCCCATTAGTGCTTTTATGAGATTGCGCTCTCACACTAATTTGCCCTGTTTAGTAAATCTGCCTCTAGTTCTGTATGTTCTGTATCTCACCATCTGTAATGTTTGGGTGTAACGTGTGTATTTAGCGTGGATGGAGGCTGCTGAGATTAGTATGCATCCTGAGTCCTCGGACAGTATGTATAAGGCAGTGGTCTTAACCATATAAACAGCTTAAATAAACACAGTGCTATAGCAAATGCCTGCTGTAAACGGTTCACTGGGTCAAATGGAGACCAACAGCTGGGGAAACAGTGGCATCTTTTACATTTGGTGCAATGAGGTTACCATATTTCAGTTTTTTGAATGAAATGCACAACTCTAGAGGACGATCGAGAGAGAACGGGGATGGGGTTTGGTGCACAGGAAGTGAGAAAGTGAGTGAAAGTTTATTCTCACAGATCAAGGAATGTGTGATTCAGTGTTGAGCTGTACGGGCTTGTTTTACCAGCAGCATCCTGTCGATGTCAAACCCATTAATGTACAGCTTCGCACACACACACACACACAGGGTGTTCTTTGGATACTCTTACTGTTATTTCATGTCATTTATGAAATAACTAACCCCTTAGGCCTTGGTAAACAAATAAAGCGCCGCCCCTCCCAGTTTTATGATGGATAATAGCAAAGCACAGATGATTTAGTTGGATTACGTTCAGTTGGATCAACTGATATCCTTGGTAGAACATGAATGAGCACATTCTTTCCCATAGGAAAGATGTGAGGGTGTGAATAGGTGATGATATCTTTCCAAATGGACGAGAGACAGACAGAGAGCCCTGTGGTAAAGGTGGGCAATATTTGCATTTCTCAAGGAGTGGTTGTAAGGTTTAAGCCATCATGATTTATAAAACACTCTTTAACTTTTTTTTTTTTTTTTTTTTTTACAGTTTCTTTCTCTCATTATAAGCTGTAGTGTTATTTTAATATTTTATGCTGTTAAATATTTAGGAATATTTGATTTAGCTTTGGCTTTTATTTTTTCTGATTTAATTTTACTTTTTGTTTATTTCTAATAAATAATGTATTAATATAATTCATTTATTCTGGGTTTTTTGTTTCAGTTAATTTTAATGCTTTAACTTAAACAACATTTATGTTGTAGAATATTCTACACAGAATATTCAAAGCGCTTATTTAAGTTTTTCATCTAATATTTAATTTTTTTATTTCGGCTTAATTTAAAAATGTTTAATATTTTAGTTTTAGTTAATGATAACATCGCTGGACTATAAGTTCAGATAAATGTGTGCGTAGTTATACATGCATTAATGAAATATAATATTTAAGCCATATTAATTAACAGTGGGGCATGTAAAAACAAATATTAGTAACTGAATATAGTATATTAGTCAGAAGTTGTATTACTTGATGTTTACAAACACTCCAATAAAGATCTGCTCTACAACCTTAAGAATGTCATATCTACTTTTTTTTACACTCCTTAAAAGAGGTGAAAAATGAGGACCGGATCAAAGAAAAAAAACTGTTTGTTTCAAATCAAATCCATCAAAACTCCTAAGTAAATTTTAATCAGGAATCTTGGAAAGCTCTCTTAACTCATACTTAACAAAATTGCATTTTAAAGCATCACAGGCCTTTCCAAAACATAGGAAGCAAGTTTTTGTAGTTTTGTAGTTGTTTCTAAAATTTGAGACATAGGGCAGGTTGCATTGTAATGAAGGAAAATGTGTTCAGAAGGGGAGAATGAGTAAGGAGAAATGTTGATTATACATACATATTTCAAAACTGAGACGTATTGTAAAAAAAAAAAAAGTTATTTTTGCTCAATGTTTTATCGTGTTATGCATTTTATCTTCATTAAAGTTAGCTTAGATACATTCTACTTCAAACTTCTTCTTTTTTTCACACTGGTATGGTTTGTACTGTCAAAATAAAAGTTGTTGTATGTGCCGGCATTAGTCTTTTATGGGTTCCTATGATGGTTAGGATTATCCTTGTACTATGGAAACTCCTACTTGAAACTCGTTCTTGTGAATCTCGTTAGGTTTTGGAACAGAGCTCTATTAAACATGAAACATTAGAGCAGCAAGCATCATGTAACCTCAGTGACTCTCGGTATGACAGGTACTGACCCAGGTGAAGTGACTAAGACTCTGTGTATGAGTGGTTTAACAGATACACACTCTCAGGTGAAGTGTGTAGAGGTTAGTGTTGCTGTGGGTGGGGTTGGAGGGATAAATGCAGCATTTGTGGTTTTTCTGAGTCAACATAACAGTTTAAAGTGCTAATACGCCGTGAATGATGATTTAATTGCTTAAGTAACTGAATTATTCCTTTTTGAATGCTAACAGGATGCAAGTGAATGCAAATCTTCTTCAGCAAGTTTCCTACTTTTTACTTTTACTTTCAAGTCTGAGTCTTGCTCTTGATTTTTTACACTTTACCAATTGTTGGTCTGAGGTTCCTCTCCCAAAGTCTTTCTCTGAAATCACAGGCCGTTTTTTTTTTACCCTGGCCTACATGACGACAAAAAAAACCCCACTGCAAAATGAAAATATTGACTCTAGATATGACAAATCAATGATTTATAAAATTGTTTGAATATATGGACTTCTGCAAGAAGTTTGAGAGTAAAGAAAGACTGACTCAACTTAATGGGAATGGGTGGTTACTTTTGAGCACTTTTGTTTCCTTGGAAACCTCTGCTGCTCTGATTGGTGCTTTGGCATTTGAAAACGTGCATTGCTTGCTTTATGCTGCAACTATTAGATGTGTGTGTAACGTAGCAACAAATCAAAAATTGCTCATTATACAAGTATAAATATTTCAAAAGTTAAACAGAATTATAATGTTAACTTAGATTGGAAATTTGAATCTAATATACTGCACATATTTGTTTATTTTTCTGTAAAAGCATTTTTGGTTCTGCATTGGCTAACAATTTGATGTTCAATGAAGCAAAAAAAAAGTGTGCATTGAACTAAAATATAAAGTTAATGAGACGTGCATTTAATCATGGAAACTGAATCACCTGCAAGATAAATCTAAAAATGCAACATTAAATATAAAGTCACAACATTAAGCTAAGTTGTAATGCCCACCTAACTTAATTATTAATATGTTGCTAAAGTATGAAGTCAGATTACCGTAAATAGGAGATGGGGAATTGATATACGAGTGCAGAGTGTCTGTATTGTAACCAGGGCGGTAAGAGATGAGAACGAGCTTCCATCATGCTTTTAAAGAGATATCCTGAGAAGATATCACGCTACACTTCATGTTGTTTTTTGTGGGATATGGATATACAGCATGCACGATATGCTCACCGAAACCATGAATCATTCAGACCCCCAATCGAACAAAAGAGATTTGCAAAAAAAACATGAACGACGACAGGAAAATTGTGCTTCGGGGCATTTAAAACGTGTGCAAACAGAACGTTGATGCGTTTTTTGGCTTTGCACCAATCTGAATCCCGGCCTGTGTGGGAGTGTGTTTGATTAGTGTGAGCAGTACCAACTTGTATTCGGCCTGACTCTGAAACCGGTTAAGTTCTAGAGGGAATGGATTTTGGGTTGAGTAACTTGGCGGGATGTGTTTGCTGATAACGTTGTTCATTGTGTTTATGACTGTTGGGTAATGCATGTTTGGAACTGAATGTCTTGCCACAAGCCATGATCTTGCAAAATCAGTAAAACAAAGTCAAGAACTGGTTTGTTTTACAGGTGTTTATTGTTTTATTTGCATGGCAAATATGCTTTTCTCACACACACCCACATCCTTTAAAGTCCACAGCAGTACACACTTACACTCCCATCATTATCTTTGACCTGTTTCCTGTCAAAGTCTCTCAGCTCACACCTTAGTTTGCTGCCTGGAGAGAGTGAGTGTGTGTGTCTTATTTGCCCAATTTGGTCATTAGAATATGCGTCATTGGCTCATTTACAATCACAGGGGGGTGGCGAAGGCAGTCTGTGATGCTCTCATGTGTCCCTGGTCACACTTGCAGAGGTGTTCACGAGCCTATCATCTGTTTGTCTTTTCACTTTATAAACCTCAATTGACACCACCTGCTGCTCAACGCCTTAAGTTATCCAGCAGCCACATACTTTGTGCAAAACACACACACACACACACACACACACACATACTCATCAGAATCAGATCATATCATATCTTCCGTCAGCACAGATTAATGATGAGATTCAAACTTGTCCTTATCACTATATTTTAATGTAAATCACAAAAGTAGACATTTAGAAGAATGTTAATGCTGTACTTTTTCATGGAAAATCCTTCATGTTTTTTATTACACCCCTATCAGAAAAGAAAATCATTCAAGACTCTACACATAAAGTCTTATTAAGCCATACGATAGCACTTTGCAACAAAGCAAACATTATTGTGTGCATTGGGTAAGTAAGGTATAATCAACGACTCGCTGTGCATTAAATGTTTGGAGCCATTGAAAAAGTTGCGCATTGTATCATAACGCATAAGAAAATGAACTCAATGTTTCGGTTTTAGCCGAACAGTTTTAAGAGATGCACAGACTTGGAGGCAATTCTCTCCCACACACACAGACACACTCTTAACTTAGTTATAAACTGCATTAGTCTGCTATCAGTGGTTCAAGCCTCCATTGTAGGTCTAAAAAGACGTTTTGGAATTAACAAAGGAGACGTTGAAAGAGATGCGGAAGAAATAATCCGTCTCACAATAGATTTTAAAGTGCAAAACCTGGACAAACACTCTGAAATATATCATCTGATCGATGTCTTGAGGTGTGGCAACTGTAGTATGAGTGGAATAATTGACTCCAGGCCGTTGAATTATTAGAAAAATAACGCACACCCGAGCTGTAACAGGTGTGCATTACTTTTCTAATAATTCAGTGGCCCATTGTCAACTATTCCTTACTTAATCATTGATCTGGAGGCAAAGTGGTTGCCTCCGTGAAGTGCATTAAAATCCATTAATGCATTAATAATTAATAATTGTATTAATAAAAGTCATGAGGCAGCATTGACAAGTTTCTGTGATCTCCGACCTCTCTCTCTCTCTCTCTCTGTGTGTGTGTGTGTTTGTGTTTGTGCATTTATGTGCATCAATAAATCATTGTGACTTGAAACTACCTGTGCATTGAATGGGTTTACCTGCCAGCCAATCAGAATTGAGTGTTCTGACAGACCATAGTATAATTAACATAAACTAACCATGAATAATAATTAATTGTTATTGATTTACAAATATTTTTACTGCTCATTGTTTATTTGCAGTCCACATATGATGTTAAACATTAATAAATAAATTATTCAATTATCTGGAAAGAAAGAAGAAAGGGAATCATTTAAAATGACACAGGAGTGAGTAAACGGTGACATTTAGCTTTTGTTTTTGAGTGACTGTTGCTTTAAAGATTCAGTTAAGGACAAAGGTTTTTAGTTATCTGTATCTTCACTGGCCAGAGGCATCTCTAACACTATCATGTAAGACAGTGATATGACACATTCATTTACAATACTGCATAAACATGAAGCTAAAATAAGATAAGGGCAACAGAAAACAACAAGCATCTGGAAGGTAGATGACTCATTTTTCTGAGAACACAAAAACAGGGTTGTAAAATATTATTAGAAAAGGTTGATAGCGAGGGTTTGGGCACACAATGTGAGCAACAATAGAGCAATAAGAGCTAATAGTCATTTCTTGCACCTAAGGACTGCAATACACAATAGGTCAAGATATCAAATGCTAAGGCGTTGACTTTCAGTAATAACAGAGATCTCCGTCCCACAGGTAAAGTAGAGTCCCAGAGAGAGAAGCCCTCCACTCAACAGCCGGTTAATGGGAGGTCATAATAGGATCCTTGTATCTTGTAGCTCTTGAGCGCTAGTCATATGCCTTTGCCATAGTGACTCATAAAAGTTGAAAAGAACCGTGACTAACATGACTGAAAGTGTAAACATAATGGACAAACCAAAGAGCATTGAAAATCTCCCTTCTGTTTAGACAAGGAGCAGCAAGGACCAAGTGACAGTTGTGTTGGCAAAGAGGAATCAACTGACCTACTTTCACCATGATGGGGTCTTGATGGAGCTGTATCATAACCGCAAAAGTTACAAATAACACACTTAAGAAGACTTTTGCACAGTACTCTATCATAAAATAATATTGGAACACTTTTGCAAAAGTTTTAAAGAGTATATAGCAATATAGTGGCTAAACCATGGCATTACATAGGTATTTTTCTGGCCATCAAACGCCTCTAATTTAAAAATATTTTCTTTATTTTAACACTAAATAGTACGCTAATTGTAATATAAATAATGTTTTTAGAAATATTAATGCGGTCTCTTCATCACTCCCTAGAATGAAATGCGATTGTAAAACGCAGTTAGCGTAGTTATCAGTACACAATCAATGCACATGATGTGTTAATAATCACTAGAAAAAGATTCAAACAGCGAGTACTAGAGAGCTCCAAGAACCACGTGAGGTCAAAGAGTGTCTCAACTCTGATTCTAAGCGGCTCTGGCGTGTTTTGGTAGTTGCCAGGCCATTATTATGCAGTTGCTTGTATGTTCTGGGTGGTTGCCATGTTTTTGTTCGGTTGTCAGGTCGTTGCTATGCAGTTTCTGTGGTGCTTTGGGTGGCCAGGTTGTTGTTAGGAAGTGGCTAAAATGCTCTGGTTGGATGCCATGTTGACAGCTACTTGATTGTTTGCTTAGACATTACAGTGCAGTTGTAATGGTGTTTTTGGTTTGCCAAACTGTTGCTATGCAGTTGCTAATGTCTTCTTAGTGGTTCACTGCCATGTAATTTAGTTATAAGTTCATATAGTTGGAGCACTTAAAAAATAACAGCACCTTTCCTCAGCATGAGTTATGATCTATAGATTATCTGTGTGTATAAAATTCTGAACAATGAAGTGTACTTACTGTAATGTAAGTGTGTAAAATGACTACACTCAGCAGCAGTATATAACGCTGCAGGGAGAGGTGTATCAGGATGTGGGATGTGGCTGAGCTTCTCAGATTTAGTTTGCAAAAGTAGTGTGACACAGTTCTAATCTTACCAGATGATTGCAACAAAGCTAGTTTTTCACACAGCCATACACGTGCAACACAGCATTCACTTGTGTTTATACCTGTTTTTCACCCACTTCCTGTCAGCAAAGAGAGTGCTTCCTGTTTTTATGTGGCTCCTGTGGTTACATCTTAATTCTGGATATATTTTGTTTCAATATATGTGACCTCTGCCTGCATAGACCAACAGCTGTAAACCAAGAGCTGTTGCACAGACTCATCAGTTTGTAAAACCTTCAAGAAACTTTAATATAGAGGCATTTACTAGAAACAATTATTAGACCACTTATCCTAAATATGCCTAAATATATATACATGATGCATGTGTTTGTATGTAAATATAGATAATAAATATGTATAATACACACACAAACATTATGTAAACAAAAACTTTTATTTTGGATGCAATTAATCACAATTAATTGTTTGACAGCACTAATTAAAACAAATTTTAGGCTTAATATTAATTATATTATCTAACTTTTATCTCAGTAAATACATCAGTAAATATTTGAATAGATTTTCAGTATACTTAGTATAAAATAAATGTATTTTAAATATTGTCGTAGTTGTTTTTTAATAGATTTGTTTTGAATTTATTATGTCATTTTCACTTTGACTTTTAATCCTCTGGTTTCATTTTTTTTCTGTGAAGTGGCCGGTACAGATGTAAGGGAAAACACAGGGTTATCAAGAAACCGGGGGAGGAATAATGGCTTGAAAAAGGACACCCGTCCTCCTCTGCTCATCTTGGGAAGGGTAAAGTATATGTAAGTTAACCGTTGCGGCATTAGTCACTGTAAAAGAACAGTATTTTACCATTAGTAGTGGCAGAAGTGGAGGAGATTCATTAGCAAAGAGACATTTTTTTCTGCCATATATTCATGCACATACCCTAAGACCCCTCACAGCCTTTCACACCACTGATCTTTTCACAGAAACTGTCTTTCATCTCGGCTGCATCTCTCTCTCTCTCTCTCTCAATTCACACATAGCTGAGATAGAAATTTGGTGTGAAGACAAGACTCATTACAACCTTCCTTTGATCACACTGCATTTTACTGAAGAACAATAAGCGCTTGTACTTGACTCTCCATCTTTCTTTCAGGAAATCAATTTGTTCTCCTGCTCTGCTTTGGCAAGAAAAAGCCATATGAAAACATGAATCTAAATAGAGCATAGGAGACAACCTACGCAATAAACAACAAAGGGCCTACGTATTACAGCAAAAGCCTACGCTAAAGGGAAATCGCACACTTATACGTACTGTTTATTTGTGTTGCCATTGTGGGCTGCTCTATATTACCACACCACTTAACTACAGACCTGAGAGGAAGTTTCCAGTGCGGTTATCATGATGAGGGTCTTGGAGTCCAGGAAGTTCATGCAGGAAGCTTTAAAAACATTTTTGTAAATGTTCTATCAGTGATGGATATAATGATGTTATAAATAGACGGTGTTACTAACTGCGTTTTTATTTCCCCCCATTACAACGCAGTTACCGTTACAGACAATAAAATATTGCATTAGCATAATTTATTATAATACTTACTACATTTTTCAGTAGCGTGTTGGTAGCGTCGCTTTTTTCACAATCAAATTGCTTTTCAGTAGCTATTTTATTGATCAAGTAGCGCGGTAGCATCCACACAAGCTAACGTTACATTTCTCAAGCATTTCTGACGCTTAAGCACAAATCAGAAATGCTATGGATCACTGATCCTAGATCAGTATATGAGGCCACCACCATTCGCGGGCCAATGCAGCCACCCGCAATAATGTCAGTGATTTCTTCTTACTGCAGTTGGCAATGAGCTTTTTGGTGTTAGTGCCACCTTTTGCACAGGACGCGTGACATGCTTTGATCCCAAGAAGTATTGATCCCAAGGGGGGATTAACCGTGGCCGTACCTCGAGATGTTCATGACACTGACTGAGACAACGGTCATTTTTTTGCCATGTTGTTACTGTTTAGAGTAGTTTATGATAATGTTGTTTGTCCTTTGGTTTAAGCTGCACTGAGTTAAAAATATGCATGCATTCAGATTACAATACACACACTTGGTTTGGAACAATTGTTAAATAAATAATTGCACAATTATGCGTGCCTATCTGTATGAATTACATTTTTTATCACTAAGGTAGAACTGATTTAAAGTTGGTTCAATAAAAAAAATAACTTAGATGTAGGTCAACTACTTTTGCCATGTTGCTACATCTTGCTACATTTCTCAGGGTAGTAGCTTTCAATGTAGAGTAACTGATAGCTTAGCTCACTACATTTTCCAAGTAGCTTGCCCAACACTGAAAATAACAACTATATTTATTTGCTTATACTAAGCAAGATAACTATTGAAATTTGGTTTAAATTTCTGTGACAAGGCGACGGTACAATTTAGAAAAATGACTGACTTTATTAAAGGGGAATTGCAGTTTTGCCTTTTTTCACGCAATAACGAGTTCATATCTAGCACTTCTGACTTTATCGGAATTGCAGGTTTATGTCTTAGAATTCTGACTCGTTTCACAGAATTCAAAATCTACAACCTGACGTAAATTTGCACTCATGAGAAAAAAAGTCACAATTGTGGTTTTTTTTAATTATTATTCAGTGACAGAAGTGGGCTACCATATGTTGGTGAGTTTTGCATGTGTGTGCTGTTAATGTGCAGTGTGTTCATTGTGTTTGCGGCGTATGTGATGGTGATCAGAGCTGCTTCTTTAAAGGGTCACTAATAAAGCGCTCATGCTTGACTTTCCCTTCTGTCTCTTTCACTCTCACTCTCTCTGTTTACCTCAACAGTGCTAGGAGAAATGACATCCGAGAGGGACGCAGACAAACATTTGTTCAGATGAGCTGCGGTAACAGGATTGTGTTTGGACAGGAGCTTCTCTCAGCAGGGAGCAAGGTGACAGTCGATCAGCTCAAGTACACTTAATGTTACACATGCTAAGATCTGGCCAAACCATGCATACCCACAAAGACTGACAGTGTCTCAGATCCTCCCTCTGTATTAATGACGCCTAAACCACACCATGTTATTTTGAGAGAGGTATATTAGACGCATGCTGTTAGCGTTTCATAACTTGTTTACTCAGACACTCTCATCACATCTCCTCTACAGGTTTTACTTGGACACAAAAACCACATGATTCCTCATCAGTCAAAACTGTTGAAAGTTTTTTTTAAATTTCAAGTTAAGAATGCTTGTGTTGTAAAACAGTATTAATTATGGACTTGATTGATGTAACTTAATTCATTTCTATCTGTAATTTCTTGGTATGGTAATGTGAGTTTCATGTATTGTTGACATAATATTAATGCATTTGCTGCATATAAACATGCTTAAAATGACTCATAATACCTTAGCAATCAACTTATACACCCTAGCAACTAAACCTTCACTGCCTTTGATATCCCACAATCCAGTGCGTTTCCGAGACGGTTGAGCTAAAAAATAAATATGGTGTTTGAAAGTTGCATTTGGTGGTCAGTAAATGAATATTTCTGACAAATGTTTTGTACTTTTGATGTTATTTCTAGCGAGAAATCAGCATTATAGTAATTATATATATGTTTAATTAAATACTCTATTTTGTTGTATATCACTAAAGGTTACACTGCCTCAGAAGACTTTCCAAAATTTGTTTCATAAGGTTCAAAACACTGCCTTCGAAGTCATTTCCCTGTAAGGCGAGGCAACCATTCAGAACAGTTTAGCCATTAAACTGCATAGCCAAATTTTTAAACCGCTCGTACTACCTTAGCAACCACCTAGCAACTATTTAAAACACTCTAGCAACATGTTTAAAGTCATCAGAACACCTTTGCAACTACTTAAACACAAAAGGAACTGCATAGCAACCTTATTAGGTATTAACTTTTTTTTTTTTGACTTTTAAACCGGCAGCACTTGTTGTGGATGAAAACCTTAATGGTTTTTAATTTTCTTTATGTATAATGTAACAAAAAATTTTTTTTTACCAATGTCCAACAGCCTATCTCAAATGTGCTTATGATTTATATAGGCTCAAACTAAACCACATTTATGCTCATTTAAACAGAGAGAAACATTGTTCCATTGGGCTACAATAACATTTAGCTGTAGATATCACTATCAGGGGGGTTAAAAGATAAGAGAAGATGCCTTCGACTTCTGGGCTTTTGATTTATGCGATCTGGGTACTTGATCAAGGTGAGCTCTTTGTTCAGAAAGACGAATTGTCTTTCAGGTACACGAGATAAAGGCTGCACTTTATTCTTTATAAAAGAGTTCAGACCTCAGACAGGACATCTGTCTGGCTCTCGTCTCCTTTCCTTTGGTCTTTTAAAGGAGGAGCCTCCTTGTCTTTGCTCTTTGGTTGGTTCTTTAAGGAGTTCCTCGCCCCTTGACCCCAGTCCTGAGAGACATGCTCCAGTACACACTTCTCCAACAGGGGGAGAACAAAACTTAGAAAGTGGCAAATGCACTCCTGAGTAAATTTTTATAGAAGTTATAGAAATGTTAGAATCAACGGAAAGAGATTAACTGCTTGCTCTGGTTTAGGCTTATTTATGAGTGATTTACCATTAGGTTTCTGCAACTGGTTTACAACTGGCAAGATATTTAATGACAAACAGTGCACTGCGGGTATTTTATTGTCACTCTAATATGCTGTAAAAATGTTAAATTGGGTAACTTGATAATTAGTTTTAATTAAATATATTTATTGTACACGTGTACATATATAGTCAACATTCGAAGTGGATCAAACTATTTTTTTTATATATATATCATTATTTTTTTTCTCTAATTTACCATTGACCTCTTCAAACATCACGGTCAAACGCTTGCTACATTTATGAATTATTTACAATTTTAGATAACATACTTGTGGTATCTGTTGTTCTCTTCAAAATGAAATGTAAAATAAAAACAACTGGCATCAACTGTGAGATGACAGACTTGTTAACCAAGTCATACTGGATAGCTATGCTGCGGGATGAGCACCGATATCTAAGCCACAACATATGTTGTTGTTTTTAAGAAACTTTTTCTGTCTGCAAGTTGTCCAGTTTTCAGCTCTTCTTAATTTCATTTAATATTGAGAGTGCAGATTACGCCTCCAACTAATAGCCGTGTAAAGACATCAACATCTGCTCCTTCTGATCCAGGAACAGTGTCGAGTTACGTGCTAATGGATCCTCATTACTGCACAAAGAGGGTTCAATGAACTTCAGATTCCTGACGTATCTCAGCTGGCAGTTGGGTGATAATCTGTAACCTGTTTGTAAACCCTGATTCAGGACCACACTGATTACATCTAGACTTAAATGAGACGAATCGCTCCTTTCGAGTTGGTAACGGAGCTTGAATCTTTGCTGAACTAGTGTAATATGAAAAGATTAATTTGTTCTCTCTTATTGTTAGCCCCAAAATTATTCCCTTTTTGTCTTTCTAGACTTGTATGATGTTATATACTTTTTGTTACGCTCTGTGAATGGAAAAGTGCAACCTGGACATTCTATAGAACAAGGTGACCTGAAAGTGGGTTCCTTTTTTTTGCGAACTATCACTTTAAAAATTATTTGCCAAACCTTGCACACCAAGCTCAAATGGGTTCATGTGGGTTTCTAGCATAACGTTCAGTTTGATGTTCTGTAAATAAGATGTCTTCTGCAGCCGGTCATTAAGTGAATGATCTGTTTTCGTCCACAGACGTGACCATTTGCATTTCCATATGCAAAATCCTTTACAGAACGTTCTGTAATTATGCCTTTTACTCGCCACCGATTCAGGCGAACTATAAATCACGGCAAACACAACTGCGTCTGAGGAATGTGAAATGGTTCGCCCCACTGCAGACACAGACAGATACACAGATGCTAGAACACACACACTCTCTCCTCTTACACACTCACGCACTCCGGCACATATATACTGTCCTTTTGTCTCGTTTCACGTCCCTCAGCTGTCCGCTGTCACTCACCCCATTTCATGCTGCTGTCACAGGACATTTTCCCACAAATCTCCCGCGCACATGTTCCCTCTGACAGAAACACACACAGCACACACATTCAACTCACTCCTTCACATAAAATCCAAATTGACTATTTATTATTTCTGGTCTTACTGTGAATGATTCATTGGCAAATATTATTCCACATCTTCACAATCTTGCCTCTAAATTGATTCTCCTCTTTCATTGACGTGTTAACTAATAGCCCACAATTTTTTTTTTTGTTTACAAAAAAGTCAGTCCAATCAGTTTCTGAAGAATAAATTCAAGTCCCTTCAAATGTTTTCTTATTTAATATTTTATTTTAAAACATCATAGTACAGAATACAATGAATCGCAAGACATTTTTAATTTTAAATGCAGGGGAAGTTTGACAAAACTGTACTTTCTAAAAAAGGACAAACAGCATTTGTTGATTTGTTTAAAATAGCTTGTTTTTAATTCAATTTTTCAAACTAAATATGAAGGCAGAATAAACGAGAACACATTTATTAAATATTCAAATCAAAAATTAAATAGAATGAGCACATGCTGTGAAAAGATCAGAATGCATGAAATTACATTTACATTTACATTAGTGAAATCACTTTAAAAAAATTAAAAAAAAATTAATTCAATAATTTTTATTTTGCCTTGTTTTTCACTAACATTCTCCAAATACTAATGGTACGTAGATTGCTTAAAAAAAATAATACAAACAAGGCAAAACAAAATCAAAACAGCATAAGATAAAAAAAAAAAAATTCTTTCTTTTTTCCATTGGCAAATTAAGTGCAATATTATATTAAAAAACTATTTGCCAGAGGGGTAAGAGAAATCCAATGCACGAATTAAGACAAACTAATGTTGTTGTTTTTTTTGTTATTACCTGAAAACCAAATTTCCTGCAACACGCTTGAGCATTCGAGGAACTGTCTGAACATCTAGTGAATTTTATCTGGCTGAATTAAACACATATCCAGAGAATAGCTCGTGTCACATGAGGATTCGTTCTGACTGATGGCGAATACAGAGAAATCCACCTTCTCAGAAGGAACTCCCTGGAATGGATCAGTGTGCATATAATGCAGAGCCAAGACTTACTACTATCTTTGTATTCCTGCGTTTTTTTTATCAAGTTGGCATTAATACAGTGACCTGATCAATCCAGTTGACTTCACACACACACACACACACACACACTCATGCGACCTCTCGTTTGTCCTCTTCACAGAAAGTCATCTGGCCTTGAAATCATAGTGATACGTCAGCCACCAAAGACACACCCATACGCACACATGGTTATCAATCACCAGTGAATGTAAACCAAGCTTTGCTGAGTACTGTAATCATGTTCTACTGAACTTTGTCCCAATATTTAGAAGGACTTCTTGGTCCCTTTAATTCAGTGACATGTATACCCCATGCATACTTGGAAAGATGTTGATTTGTCTTGGTAAATCAGAAAAATATAAATATTGTTGCCAATTAGCAATTAGGAATTTTCTGTTCTTTTTAAGCAAAGATGCCATTTTTTTTTTAATAATGCTAATGAAAAAGCCATACTGCAGCTGTTAAGTTCTTGAGGCAATCCCCTCACTTAATCAAAAAACCCACAGTCTGCTCCCCAAAATCTTTATTTTGTAATGCCATCTTAATTTGAATACGTTTCCACGAAAGAATCCCCTTCATGCAAATGTCTGTGTATCTTGTCACATTCCTGTGTGTTGAGGAGCTTATCATGTTCTTGTGATCTCTGTAGCTGTAGGAACAAGCTGAAGAAATTGAGAAATACATGCCGGCGGTTATAATGAAAATGTCTGTTTCCCACCAGAATGAAGCTTATACAGCTGAATCTCATACGATTTGGAAATCGTAAACTTCTCTTTACAAGTGTCGCGACAATTAAGCAAATTTCAGCCCCAGTTCCCATTACTGTAATTCATCTGGAAGTTTTTTCTAACGATTCCCATGATTCAAACGTCACATAACTTTGCGTTACCGTGCGTAGGGGTTGAAACGCGTTTAAGACCACTGAAGTGTGTCTAACCACCTGCCAATGAGACATTTGCACCTTTGCACTTTACTCATATCTGTACTCATAACTCCCCCTTTATTTGTTTCTCCACAGGCAGAACAATGAAAAGCCCCCTCCGCTGGAGAAAGAAAGAGAGAAAGAGAGGGATGGAATGAGAAAGAGAGGAGTGAAACCAAGTGAGTCATGAGTGCAGCTTTGAAAAACAAGGGGAAATCCTCCTATTGAGAGGCATGCGCTGTGGAAACACTCATCACTCATAGAGGTAACGGAACCTGAGGCCATGTACAAACTAAAACTGGTAGCCCTTTGTCTGGAGACCGTTTGACGTTGTGTCATGCAAAACAGTAGCACTTTTAATAACAGTGAGCTGTCATGCATTAGCAATGCAAACTACATTTCCTGAACATTTTTGTATTCAAAGAGGATTTTGTTGTTTTAAACAGTGTTTAAATTGCATGCACAGTACATACTCCTCTCTTGATCTCTTTCCAAAATTGTGCTACAGTGACGTGAAGAGACACAGAGGAGATGAATTGTTAAATAAAGTCATTATTTTCTATTTTCTTTGCATACAAATAGTATCCTCATTGCTTTTTAAAATTCATATTGAACCACTGATCATCTGTAAAAATAAAATAAAAATATTGGATATTGGTTAACACGTCAACAAAAGAGGAGAGTCAGTTCATAGGCAAGATTGATCGTTCAGATTAATATGCAGATTCTTCTTGGAGCGATTCAAATTTGTGGTTTTTCACATAAAAATACTTCAAGCTCATCGATAAGTCAGTGCAGCCTTCACAATGGAGCTATGTAGGGAAATTTCACATGAATGTCATATGTAGGTTTTCACCGCTGTACTTTCTGCTGCTGCGCTCGCACTAACACTTTACTCACAGGAAACTCAGGGGGAAGCTCCCCATCTGGGTTTAACATTAAAAAGGAACGTTTCTCTCACATTGTTCTCATTTGCATAATTTCCACCTATCTTAAAAATTGAGGTTTTTTAGGGCCCCAAGAGCCACAGTTACATCATATAATTTGCTTTTGTTCTGCTTCAACAGAAATCACTATGAAGATGTCAACAGGAAGTGCATGTACTTGAATGGCTAAGAAGGGGATGAACCTTGTATTTTTTTTTTTCATATATATATACACACATATATAAAGTTCATCCCACTTTTAGCCATTCAAGTACATGCACTTCCTGTGCTTAAATATATATAGATAAAACTCCATTGACTTACTTTCCAACTGTTGTTGTGCAGAGAGTTGATGAAATGCTAATGATGAATACATTTGATGAGTCATAAATTCACTTTGCACTAATTGTAGATAAAATCAGATACTTAGCCTACTGGTTTCATTCATGTACATGTTAAAAAAGATTAAATATTTCTCAGAAGCCATGAAAATGTCTGATAAAATGTGACTCATTGTGATTGTTTTCAGCATAGCATAATAAGTTGGCACAGCAGTAATTTAAGGAAACCTCTAGGATGCTTACATCCTGTACAAAAATAGTGAAATGACGTTCATTAGCAGCTGGCTCAGGGTCAAAATCAGATCTGAATGGGCTTAAATGTGGGCTTTTGTTGTGCTGGCTGAAAACAGGACAAAGCTGATGATTTTTGTTTAGGAAATGAGCTATATTATCACTAAAAGAGACATTTTCTTTCCTGGAAAATGCGGCACTCCCCAAAAAAGTGTTTAGTCATTTAAATCAGAATGCATTGCAATTTATATACATATATATTATCATAATTATAACCTGCTGTATTTTACACTCATTTTACAGCAGCTTATTTTTCGAATTAGTTTTATTAAACATTAATTTTAACTTTTGAATGTTTCTTCACAATAGATTGTATAACATTAATGGGTTACTCCATCCCAACACAATTTAAAGGGATAGTTCACCCAAAAATGAAATTTGTCCTGTCTTTTACTTGAAAGTTCAGACGAACCCAATCAGAGTTCAAATAAAAATTGTCCAGATCCCTCCAAGCTTTGGATGCGGGTGAATAAAATCCTGCTGTAGTCAATCCACGTGTTTTTGTAGGATAAATATCCATATTTCAAACTTACGTCTGCTGACTGTGGAAACCAGAAGCAGTAGCGGCTATCACCCGTTTAAACCCATTCAAAGGCTTGGAGGGGTCTGGACCATTTTTATTTTACCTTTGGTTGGATTCATCTGGAAGAGGAAAGTCACATACACATTTCTTTATTCAATACTTTATCTCCTCTGTGTCTCTCCACATCACCGTAGCACCATTTTGCAGAATAACAGCTGACACAGACTGTGTACACTGTTCTGTGTTAGTTGCAACACAAGGATATGTATTTACACCTTAAATTGGAAAGAAAGCGTATTCGTGTGGTCAGTTTGCGTCCAGCGGGTACTCTCCAAAATTGTGCTACAGTGGCATGAAGAGACACAGAGAAGAATCGTAAAATAAAGTCATTCTTTTCTATTTTCTTTGCATACAAAAAGTATCCTCATTGCTTTATAAAATTCATATTGAACCACTGACTATGTCTTTTATACTTTTCTGGACCTTGTTCATTACTCTGTACAGTCACAAACCTCCAGCTTTTCATCCAAAGTATCTTCATTTGTATTCTGAAGATGACCAAAGCTTTTGTGGGTTTGGAACGACATTGGGGGTAAGTTATTAATGAGAACATTTTTATTTTGGGGTGGAGTAAGCCTGACATTAAGCTGAAATGTTTGCGCTTTAGATTTTGTGTATTTAATGCATCGACAACCTCTTATACAGTAAATCCATAAAGTTATATGCAAGCTAATGTTTTAGCTCATAATCAAGTGCTGATGCATTTAAACAGACCAATGTGTCAAGTGTGAAGTGCCTGGTTTAATCGGCGGATGTCTTGACCATAAGATGGGTTGAGGGTATTTCATGAGAAAAGCACACTGTTTTATACTTTACCGGCTGTTTTGCTGAAATCAGAAGATTGTGAGTAATCTACCCTGTGAAGCTCCCACCTTTTACCAGAAGAGTTTAAAGAAACTGTGTTCCCATGCGTGTACTGATCTACCATCAGTTCAATCATCTAACCAAATCTGACTGTGCATGACAAGAACATCCAACTAAAAATATCAACCACCACCAGTTAGGCTGGTTTAAAGATGAATGATCTGTAAACCTCAGAGACTTTCAATAAGCTCTTGATAATGATGATGTGATGTCTCATGATTCCTGTGCTTCTGCAGAACAGCACAAGAGATTCAGATCACTTACTGTATCGGTCGGATCATACAGAAGGTAGAAATGAGCTGTCAGACACCAACACTCGTAAAAAAGGGGAAGCCCCAACCAAAAACAAGACTCATCATCTGACATACATGACAGAAATGGAAGTTTTCATCTCAAAAAACACCCACCCATGAGGGGCCCAGGTCAAATTTAGCACTCATTTCTGATGACTGAAAGTCCTTTTTACAGGGTTAGTTGATCTACTTCACTCATGCAAGACAAGTTTCAGTATTATTATCAGTTATGCTTAGGTTTACTGATTTGAGCAAATCCTAATGAACAAATTTGCCAGTAAAGAGGCCAAAAAATGCAACAGACTTCTGCCGAAGGGAGGGAAATGTGTTTGACCATGGACCACAAAACCAGTCATAAGGGCCAGTTATGAAACTGAAATTCTATTCATCAAGTGAAAGCTGAATAACTAAGATTTTTGTTGATGCTGTGTTTGGTTGGTTAAGATATAGGACCGAAATACAACTATTTGAAACTCTGAAAAAATAAAATACTGAGAAATTTTAAAGTTGTCAAAATGAAGTTCTTAGCAATGCATATAACTAATAAAAATTAAGTTTTCATATATTTACACTGGGAAATTAACAAAATATCATCATTATATTTATATAATATCCTAATGAGTTTTGCCATTAAAAAGAATCTATCCTTTTGACCCATTTTTTGCTATTTTTATAAATATACCCCAGTGACTTAAGGTTTTGTGGTCTAGGGTCACAAATAGTGTAACCATGTACTAAAAAGATCTAAGAACACCTTAGCAACCGCATAGCGCCGGCCTGGCATCATGCCCTTATATTTGTCAGAATGTGTTACTATTGTGTTCCTTTAAGAATGTGAGTTTTGCATAAAACGGTCTACATGCATTGCAACGGTGCGACTGATGTGAATGGTTTATATACTTTGAAAACCATAACTTTATTATCACTAAGTATGTTAGAACGGTTAGATGTTACTACTTTCATCCAAACTGCCTTTTTTGGTCACCAGGCTTTTCTCAAGGCTTCCATCTTCAGACATGTTGGTTTGTCTCAGACCACACATGCTGGAGAACGCTGAAATTACACCAAAACAAGGGCAGAGCGTCTTGTGTAAGCAGTTTTTCCTTGAGGTAATTAAAAATGTCACATAAGGGCTCCATTATATAGCCATGGAGTTTCCTAATGAGAGGGATGGGAATGCATAGTTACGACAAAATAGAAAATGCAAAGCATGCATTTATTAGTGCATTTATTGTGTTTTTCTGTTTTTAAGCTCCTGACAAGCTCCAGTCCAGTTTCACAGTATAGAGAACCTCTGGGATTCGGCTGAAGTAAGACCATTTCTACTTTAAGATGAATTATGTCTTTAAAGCACACATTCATGCTGTTAGCCCAGAGTAAAACACATGTTTAAACTTGGGTTTGGCCTCACAGTTGGTGATTCTCTGTATTATGAGGACACCGTGATCCCTCAGTATTTGTTACTTTCCATGTGTGGCTTCATGTACAGTATGTACAGTATGTCTCTGTACTTCTATGAATTTTCCTGGGCTGAGGTCCACGTGTCTGGATCACACTCTCCCATCTGGTTGGCTGGAATGAAGGGCTTTTCTCCGCCCCCTGTACTCAGCCACTCGTTGTCCACATGCACACATACATTCAGAAAGTCTCTTCAGCTTAACTGGAGAGAGGCGAGTTTCTAGGAAAAGCCTCACAGAACGTCTCCGTCCTAGCCAATGATTAACAGGTGCCCGAGCTGACCAGCAAAAACAGCACTGGGGAACTCTCTGACTTCAACTCGGTGTGCTTTGTGTTTTAAAAACAAAGAAAGAGAACAGAAGGAATTTGAAACGATGGTGTAGTTCTGAGTTTCTTGATTTAAACTTTTATTTTACTCTATTTCATTTATTTTATTGTTTTTTTTGTTTTGTTTTTTATTAAATAGTTTGTTTTTAGTTTGTTAAATAATTAATTTTTTTTATTTGAGTAATTTCGTGTTTTAAATATTTATTTTAAATCATTATTGAATAATTTAATTGTTTTATCTTTTATTTGTTTTCTATATACTTTATTACATTTGATTATAAATGTTAATTATTTTATTAAATTTAATTATATAGATTTTATACTTTGTTTTGTCTTTTTTATTTGTTTTACATAGAATTATTTTTCATTTTATTCTATATATTTATTTGATTTATAATAATATAAAGCATTTCATACTTTCAAAAAAACTATTTAACTGTTTTATTACTTTAACTTACTTTGAAAAAGCAATCTGTTGGATGTAGTATATATATACATATATATATATATATACATATAAATGGAAGGGAAACATGACTTTATGACAGAATATAGACATTTGGTTGGGCTCTTTTGGATTCAATAAGAAATCACCTAGAAAGTACACAGCAAACGGAAACACTAAGAACAACTTATCATCAAAGAAAAATGACTGCACTTCTATTTATTTGGGTTATTTTTATTTATGCTGTCTTATACTGTGCTATTAATATTAAATTGGCATAATACATAAATCTTATTATCTAATCATTATAACTAATTTTGTTAGGAATGGACCGAGTGTATGTCCTGAAAACAGCTAAACATGTAGTGAGTAAATATAGAAGCATCACCTTTGTGCTGGCAAAAGAGGTTTTGAATCTTACCCCTATACTACACACTAGTGTTACGTAACAGTTCATTCTTACAGTTGTTCAGCTGGTGTCTTGATGAAGTGTAGATGTGTCCCTGAGCTGCTGTGCAGAACAGAGCTTACATTGACAGCTCCGACATGCAGTTATAATTAGTTTGGAAGAGCAACTGCTCCTGCATTCTCTCACACACTCTCTCTCTTCCTCTTGCTCCCCCCTCACACACCTTCACCCTCAGTAGCATTCTTGGGGGAAGGGATTAAAGCCTGAGAGGGGGGTTGGAAGGGTAGAACAATTACCCTGAAGAGGCGTTGGGCCAGACCCCTGCAGGTAGAGCTGACAGGGCGAGACCTCAGGCTGTCATGAACTATTAGCTAGGCAAAGACGGCCAGAGAACACACACTCAGATAGAGCAACTATACAAAGAATGCTGGACTAGTCTATGTTCTGCATTCTTCTTGTGCTCAGTATGCACTATGTGTTGCACGTTCCGCATGCATACTACACTCACTAGGCTTTACAGCAATATCTCTTCTTCAAAAGATGACTGTGAAGTGCAGTATAAGCCACATACTTAGCTGTCAGTATCTGAAACACACTACCAATCAACATTAGTCAATGTTACACCTTTGCTTAATTTAAGGTATGCCTGAAAATATGGCTGAAGATGAGCCAAATATGTGATTGCTGACAAGCTTTTTCCAATCATTATTCATTAACATTCATTTATTTTAGGTGTATTAGCATTTTTACACTGCGGCTTGCTGCTACTTACTACTACTTGTAATGTGTATTTATGTTAATTAGTAATTGCTTTAATTATGCAATATATTGCTTTTTTCCTGCCCAGGGACTAATTAATTTTAGTCTATTTCAAAAATAAACTATATTTTAAAGAAAGAAAAAAAAAACCCTTTCGAAAAAATGACAAAAGAACCTAAATATCAGCTGTGATTTTTAGCATGTCCTTCTTGTTGACCCGCCAATATTCAAGCCGTTTAAAATAAACACTGCTCCACAGTATTTATTTTGTTGTTGTTAGTATTCAGAAGTAGTTTATGCAATATGCTAATATTGTTTTTAAACACAGCCTAAGGGGAGGGTTTATTATCATTCCAGTTATGCATACAGGTATACATAAGAGCAATATTATAAGGGCACACTGTGAGTAATACAATTACTTTACTAAACCATACACTCTAAATATATATATATATATATATGTATAGGGCTTTTTTAAGAGGGGACTGGAAATGATTTGGCAAAGATGGAACGCTATGTCTTTAAACCATGCTTATAAGTTCAGGCTAAATTTATAACCTCTAAAGACATCATATAATCTCACCTCAGTTGCCTTTGACCAGGTCGCGCACTATGTACGGATGTGGAAATTGCCTCTATTAAAGAATGACCAACCTTTGAACAAATATACTGTGGATGTTTGTGTCAACAGAATGATGCAAAACTCTTAAAATCATGTGCAAATCTTGCACACACACATACACACATGTGCACCGTGTTACTGAGCAGAAAGACACAATGCTTTACATTATTTTTAATGTGATACTTGTTTCTACTACATCAAGACACATCACCACAGCTACAAAAGCAGCTACATTTCCCCACTCTGTCACACCTTCTTGTTACTTCTCCTTTCTTTTCTTGTATGTTGTATGTTTCTTGGTTACTTCCTCTTTTTAAATTCCTAATTTTGAAATATAAAACAAATCTCACAGGTTTACAGTCTTATCATGTTCACATTCAGCTCTCATTGTGCTCATTAGCCTGTTTGTGCACAGATGTGTTTCTCTCAGAGAAATGAAGGGAAAGAATGCTGCTGCGCAGTAATTTAGCCAATAAATCCTGATGAATAGAACTATTTAAGCCTGTGGGCAACTAAACTTAGAGAAGGATGTCCTGCTTTTCCTTTAAACTTTATATCATACATGGCATAATACCAGACATTCATATTATAATTATAGAGTAGAATACGTGATGTGTTTTTTTTTTTTTTTGTAGTGAAACCCGTTAAAAAAATTTATATATATATATATATATATTTATTTATGGATTAGTGATGTCAAACGATTAATCATGAATACAGTACAAGCACATGCATGTATGTATATATATATGTAAAAATACATGTTATTTTGTTTTTATATATATATATATATATATATATAAATATTTTTTTTTTCTTCAAATGCTTAAATATATTATAAAACGAACTTAAAGGAGCAAGAAAATAAACTTGCTATCTTAAAATACATTTTCAAGAAATGCAAAAATGTTTATATAAATGAATATGGCCTTTATATTATGTAAAGTGTGTGTTTGTAAATTTGAATTGAATTGAATAAAATTGTGTGCATAAAAAAAATCTAGATAATATTTTTGGATGATTTGTTTACCCCACTAGCGAATAGCTTAACTGCCTTTTTCTCTTTTTTCTAGTTTTATGTGTGCCCTAACCTCTCTTCATGTGTACGTACATGTGCTGCAGGACGTTCCTGAGATGACAGACATGCACACCTACAGAAGCTCAGGGGTGAAGCCCCCCCATGGCGACGGAAACGGCCCGAGGAAAGGCCTCATGCTGGAGGGAGAGGGGCCCAGCAGCTCCCTCAACAATGGAAGTTCTTGGAAGATTCTAGGAAGGTCCTGTGATTTACGATTCATCATTTTCTTGAATGCCACTTCACTCCCTGTTCACTTTGAAACATGGAGCAGTTTCTGAAAAAAGCATGTTTTTTTGCGTGCACGTGAGAACGTGATACCCGTGTTACCCAACCGGTCGAGCAGCATTTTGGCGCCCTCAGAAAATAAGAAGAAATATATTATGCAAAGCGGCTAACGTGTCAACGCAAGCTTTTATCATTCCTTTGTCAGTTTAAAAGCTTTTATGTGGAATAATCTTTCCGACACAATTTGACATACTTGAAATAATCCACATAAATTCCATTAATGTTTAAAGACACCCTATCAGCTTCTACGCCTAATTACCTCGCCGCTTCTCTCGCTGTGACTGGACTCTCATTATGCTCTGAGGGCATGAAGAAAAGGAGGTTTAACATCCACAAAAGAAAGAACCTTCTTATGCCCTGGAAAGTGGATACACGGTGACCTTTAACCTTTGGGGGATTAGGCTTCATTAGGGGGTGACCCTAAAACCTCTGTTCACCCGTATGCTCATCTCTCTGGGATTAGAAATCTTTTACCAATAGGTCCATGGCATTTAAAAGCGTGTTATCAATGTGTTTGATTGTAAAGAAAAGCTAGTTAGTTCTATAAATCATTACATACCAAATGTTAAAGAAATTAAAAAGCCAAATATATATATATAAATATATATATATACATATGTATATTCCATTAATTATCCCAAAGCATAGCAAATAGGCACATGGATCTGAAACCTACTGAGTCATTATGTACTTAAACTGGGATTAAGATAAAGCCACTTTGTTTCAAAATTGCAGGGAAGTTTCTATTAGTTCCTTAAAACCGTTAATCGTTGAGTGAGGTTTAGTTGATTCTGAGTTGATAAGATTGATAACTATTGAATCTGAAGTTGCGGTACAGTGACTACAGCCAGTGGTGGAATGTAACAAAGTATTTGTACTTCGTTACTGTACTTAAGTAAATTTTTACGTATTTATACTTTACTTAAGTAAAAAAAAATAATGCATACTTATACTTTTACTCAAGTAGATTTTTCAGCAATTATCTGTAC
>JAUCNO010001758.1:21266483-21276853 GCA_032353835.1 Enteromius viviparus
GTAATTATACTTTTACTTAAGTATATATTTTGCAGGGTAGTTGTACTTTTACTTAAGTACTAAACTTATGTACTTCCGCCACCACTGACTACAGCCAAGATCAGGAAAACATTCAGTGAAGGATCCATATCTGCAACATCTGCTTACATTGCAATCACGACAGTTCTTGAAAGACATAAAGTGACAGTATGACATACATAGTTTATCAGTTGAATTGATGAAAGGGAAATGTCAGTCATGTGGCCAGTCATTTTCCATTCCTTATATGTTATTCCAAAGATAACACCTGTAAATTAGAGGGATGATTGTTCTGTTGGTAATATTAGTGTTGAGCTAAATGACAAAATCCGTGACATGATCAGAAAGAGTAATGTTTGTGCCAAAGGCATTAAGACACATAGATGTGTTGAAGTCATCATGAAACAGTGTTCAAACATACTCTTTGTTCAAATCCCATTGTACTTTTACCATGTAGTGTAGATATTCAAAAGACATATTGATGAATAAGACAGGTTGTAACTGGATTGTCCAAAGCTATTTGTTTATGGCTGGCGGTTAGAAGGGAGAGGTTGGGAGAAAGTTGATTACTTTTTGATAAGATTGCAAAGACAACATGCAATCGGTGAATCATGCTCAATAATGTGCATTAATAGGGTCAAGATTGTTTTTATGTCGCATTCATGTAGGCAATATTACCCATAAGTCCTAAAGGTAAAGTCCTGTATTTCTTCTGCAGAAGACATTTTGTATATATTCCTGACTGATTATTTGTTTTAATGAAAGTCAATACTGTAAAATACTGTTTTGGAACCCATTCGTGAACAAAAACAATTTAAGCAATATCCTTGTATTCTGTAGAAGAAAAGAAATGACCTCATTTATCTCTTTAAATGATACACTACGTGACTTTTAAAATCTAAAATCACTCCACTTTCAGACTTCATAAATGGTTTCAGAAAGAACCTGAACATAATTCCTTTTTTGGTAAAAATCAGTCAAAACCAACTACCCGACATCTGTGGACTGGCTCTAACTTTTGGCGACTTTGCACGGACTTGTCCAGATTGGGGGGGGGGGAATCAGTTCAAAGGTTGTGTAGTGTGTTACAAATACAAGTAAACCATTGCATTATTCCCAGGGCTTAACTTATTGGGGTTTGTTGCAAGTAGCCTAATAAAGACACGAGTGCAGTTGTGCGGTTTTCTAATGCTGAGAAGATGTTGCTTAGGAAATTTAGCCCTGTGGTTCGTGCGTGTGGTGTGTCTTCATAAATCATGTGCTGAACACACACATGCATTGATCTCAAACGATCCTCAGAATACTTTCCCAGTTCCACACATGCATCCAGAACGGTCCCCTTCCACACAGCCCAGAGGGTGTATCCCGGCCTCACACCTGTCCTTGTCTACCACTCCTCACGTGTCAGCGTAGCGTGTGGATTTCACTGGCTATTTGACATTTTTGTGCCGAGGCCTGGAGCACTTCAGTGACTGCTACCTCTCAAAAAGCAATTTTTCCGAAAAAAGCCAGCAGTCATTTATGTCTAAAAAACTAATTTATGTGTCAATCACTTATGTAATTCTAAAGGTGCATCACTGAAATAACTGCTTGTCAGTTGTGCATGTAAAATCATAAATCATATTTCTCTTAGCTCTTAAGAAATATAGGTTTGGCATTTCCGAGTCCTTTTTATGTGATGTAATAGTCGCATTTTAATACTTTAATGTATGTTTTGAGAGGATGCTGATCTCTTTGACATGAATGATTGTAATAAATGAATGCATTGGTGATCTTTATGGTCGATATTCTTGAAAGAGGCTGTTTGAGCTTTAAAATCTGCTTTCATGTTTTAATGACAGTAGGAAGGCAGTGAAACGTCTCAGCGCAAACATGGCTCCTGTCTCTTGTCACCTTCCTGCGAAGGAACATATGGCCAGAGACACTTTAGTGTGATGAAAGCAAACACGACAGTGTCAATCCACATCAGGCCAACAGGTTAAAACCAAAGCGCTGATAAAAACACTTTCACACAAGGCAGAAAATACACGCTCATTGAAGATTGGTGTTAAAAATAAAAATAAAGGTTCCACAAAAAGGTTTTTTACAGTGATGCCATTGAAAAAAACAAAGAATCTTTCATTGAAAGCATTCTAAAAAAACATTTTAATAATCTAAAGATTTTTTTCTTTACAGTAGAAGGAACCTTTGGTGGAATGAAAAGGTTCCATGGATAATGAAAGTTCTTATATATGGGAAGTTTATACATTCACTTATGATTTTTAAAGTGTCATTTCTTGAAAGCAAGTATGCAAATACAATACAGAAACAACTTTCTCACAGATGTTTCTTCTGGTCATGTATTTAAGGGGATTGGTAGAAGAGAGATGGTTGTGATGGCTAAAGTAAACAGATGTTTATCTCATCTTTGTTTTGTTTTTTTTGTCATGTAGGAGAGACCTGAGGTGATTCCCTGTGTTTTGGAAGGCTTTGGTTTAAAGATGGTCTTTTGAAACGCTCTGGAATCTTTGTGAGAACGTTTTCCTCCTGAATAGCCTCAGGACACAAACTAAACATGCACTGACGCGTGTTTAACCCTCCTACAGATGTTCCAACTTTTGATCCTAACACTCACAACAATACATGTGTAAAAATTTAAGAGCTCACAGTAAAGATTTAAGAACTTTTTTTTTCTATGAATTGAGATCTGTTTCAACCACAGACCCTTTTTTGCAATAGTCTTGCTTTGGTTGCTTTAGCACCTCTCTGTCTGCAACTTCAGAACGGTTCAGGGGCCAGTTGTCTGGATGACAGCACATTTACATGTATAAAGGATGAATGCAGACTTCACAATGCAGACAAACCTTGCTTTCATTCTCTCCAAAGCATCCATGACCCAACAGGTTTAAGCACAAAAGATGAAAGGAGACTTAAGTAATGGATGTCTAAAACCCGTTCTGACACTTGTTGCAAAATCGACAGAGCTTCAACCAGGACTTGCTTAGTGTTCTCAGGGAAGTGATAAAGGTCACTTAAAGTCCAGATGCATTATTCTCATTTAAATTTGTTTAAAAATGTACTTTATTCCAAAAGCTGGATTTTCAGTGTCACGTGATCCTTCCGAAGTCATTCTAATATGCATTTCTTCTTGTTATCCATGTTGTTTTTGTCACTTTTGGGAAATGCTTGCTGAATGAAAGCAATCATTTCTTTAATATATAGACATAAATATATACTTATTTCTTTTTATAGCACAGTTTATGAAACATATTTTTAGACGTTTTATTAAACGTTAAATGAATCGTACAACTCTGCTACTCTTCAAGAGCCAACTAAAGCAGTAAGTCAAATATTTACCCACAGTGCCTTTTTAAATTCTAGCATGAATTTGGCTTTCAAATATTCATTCGGACACCTTTTCATTATGTAACAAGAAACACCTTCAAGACATATGGTGGACAATTAAGGGAGAGATAAATTGAACCATTTCTACACTAAAATATGATTTAAGCTTTGTAATTTGCTCCACTGGGAAAGAAATAGGCTTGTGCATAAATGCTCCTTTATGGGAATCATGGGGCAGGTTTGTGCTCAGCGTTTCAGCTACTCCTACACCCAGTGTTTTATTGACCCGCTGCAATCAAGCCCTTTAGACTTTCAACAAATGTCAACCCTGCCACCCCCTCACCTTGACCTGAATTCCATCACTCAAACATTCCTGCTTTTCTTTAAAGGTTTTAGTGTTGTGCAACGGTGTGTGTGTGTCAACAATTTCACCTGAAAGAAACCACACCTTTAAATATTTAAGTTGATGTGGTTCTGGTGTGATTTTGTGCATACTGCCAATAAAGAGATCCAAACACAACATGTCATCTTACTCATTTTATTACTTCATAAAACAAAGTGCAGTTGAAGATGAACAGAACTTTTTTTTTTTCCAAAAACCTGCAAATGAACCAAGAGGAAAAGGCCTAAATAATTTATAATACATAATTAACAGGTGGTATTTGCATGAAAAAATAACTGGGAAAAAAATAAAAACATTCTATACAGTTGCCATTATGAAGGCAATAAAATAGCCAGGCTTGTTCCTGGTAGAGGTAGATAAACATAGAAATGGGAAGGGAACATACATTAACTGACAAAGTAAAGACACGTGGAGTCAAAACAGAGTGTGATTCAAGCATGAATGCCCTCCATAACTCCAGACCTCAACAATATGAGCTATGCATGAACATGAATCCAATATAGTTTATCTTTCCAGTCTGAACATCAACAAATGCAAACTTTTGTCTGTTAAAACAGTCATCTCAAATTACATTCAACCCCTTATTTTTAACATCCTTTGGATCCAGCCCAAAATATAACAAGAGTATGCCAATAACAAAAAGGAAGAACGTGTGAGGATCATCTAGGGTGTTTCTTTTAAGGCTAACTATGCTTTTAACTGATTATTCATCCAACATACAGTATACAAAACATTTTCATATTAAGACTCAAGAACTAAATGACTTTAGCACAAAGTAAAGTCACAACACTGAGAACGCTCTTGCATTGACCATGCATGTTTGCCAATGGAACGGTGGGGGAAAAAAAATAAAATCCAGAGATATCTCCTAAGAGATGAAGAAGTCTTTTCAGTCAGTCACAAGTGTTACAGTCCTCAAGCCAGTGAGGCTTGTTTAGTCCCAGACTCTCACAACCTCTTGAGCTGCTCCAGTCTGGCTTTCAGCTGTTCTTGTCGTTCTCGAAGTTTCTCTCTCTTCTGCTTTAGTCTCTGGTTCTCTGTTTCCAGATTTCTGATGCTTTCTTTAGCACGCTTTAAAATTACCACCTTGGACGCCTTGTCGTTATTGGACAGTTCAGGGACGTTGTCCCGTAGCCTAAGGAAGCAGTTTTTTAACTCGTTGCGCCTTTGCCTCTCCATCACATTGTGAGTCCTCCGTCTCTCTTCCTCGTCCTCGGTGTCCGCCCCCTGTCGGGAGGCCAGACTGCGAGAGCGTCCATTGCTCTGCGCGCTTCGGTGGGAGTCTCCGGACCCTCGGGAGCGTTTGAGAACCGGCGCGGAGCAAGGGGAAGGCGGGGGCGGAGGAGAGGCGGGCCGTGGGGCGGCGTAGTTGTGCTGTTGTTGGATTTCAAAGTGACAGCGCTTAAGAGCACGCTGCTGCTCACGCCGGCTGTCCTCTAACTGCTGCTGGTGCTGCGACCGAGTCAGCGTGCTCGACCGCCGGACGGTCACGACGTCAATCTCCTCCTCTGTGGAGCGCGAACAGAACAGTTAAAACCGTGTTCGAGCA
This sequence comes from Enteromius viviparus, assembly GCA_032353835.1. Lineage (NCBI taxonomy): Eukaryota > Metazoa > Chordata > Actinopteri > Cypriniformes > Cyprinidae > Enteromius > Enteromius viviparus. The sequence goes on from JAUCNO010001758.1 coordinate 21,271,778, forward strand.
CACTTCGAATGCAGTTTTAAGACATTGTAACTAAATAAACTTGCTAAATGAATCCAAAGACCTGGTCAAATAATTAAATGACTCACCAGAATCGCTAGTAGAGGATTCTCCTCCAGTGGACAGCGAGCCATAGTCAGACGTGGACTCGATCTGCTCCTGACGGTCCAGCGGTAACGTTAAGTCATCGCTCTCCAGAGCCTGACAGGCGAGCGCCACATTGTGGCAGTCCAGCGTAGAGCCAGCGATCTCGGCAAAAATCTCAGTGTCTATATCGGAGAGCAAGGGACTTGTGGAGAGCACCGCGGAGAGTTTATCCTCGCTTGGTTTGTCGCTTTGCCACAGACAGTCCTCAGAAAGTGGATCCGAGTCCGTTGCTGAAGCGCAGCCGGTAAAGTTCCAGCCGAGTTGGAGAAAGTCACTGTCGTCTATTAAAAGTTCAGATACTAACTCCAGCTGATCCACCGTGGATAAACTTTTTGCGAGCCCGGATTTCATCGGAGGGGAATGAGGCGGCGTGGGGATGGACTGCAAGTCCTTCATGAGGCTCAAGCAAAACTCGTCGTCAAACAGCAGCGGCTCGGAGTCGCAGAGCCAATCGTGCGATGGAGAACAAGCCTGCAACATCTTCGCGGAACCTGTTAGAAAAACGCACGAAAAATGAATCCCTTAAAATAAGAGATAACGTGCATCCAAATCCACCCGGCTTTCAGCTATCAAGTAAGCGCTGGTTGTTTCTAAACGGCCTGCAACGTGTTGTTGTCATGCACTGCCGATTGTAAAGTTTCCCGGCTCGCGCGTTCATTTTTATACATGTTTACACTGGTGACTCCGCCCATACGGGCGGGGTTAGGCGGCAGTGATGTCACTTGAACAGCTGGAAAGGTCCCGCACAGGGTTGTTCCTCTCTAAAATTTCTCACATTAAAAAAAAGTTAAGTACTTCTCAACGCTAATAACCAAAAACGAGCTAAACACGCTTATTATAAAAGATTTACAGTTATGTATAATGTAATAAAAATAATGTAAAACTATTTTGTCTGTCAATAACACTGATATTACTAGAGTGAATATCTTCAAGTTATTATTTTCTATATTCTTGCGTCGTTAAAGTGTCTGTACTAAAACAGGTTTCCAAGTATTGCTATTATGAAAAATTGGCATAAAGTATAAGAAAGAAAAAAAGCAGGACTTCTCAATCTCTCAGAATAGTATTATTATACGATTACTATAACGTTACACTGTTAATAAATTGATCCAGATTAAAGAAAAGACTGAAGGAATGTAATTGTGTTTTTTATAATTGCGCATTAAATAGCGGATATAAAATGCATGCATGTTATCCATAAAGCTTTATTAATACAACGTTCTAACACGCTTTAATTAATTTCTCTACGAGTAACCCGCTGCAGAAGAAAGTTAAGCGAGAGGTTCACGTGTAATATCATATAGAAGAAAAGCCGGTAGACAGACCACACACACACACACACACACACACATACAAAGTCGAGTCTTACCTTTTTTCCAAACACTACGTTGAATAAAATCGACTGAAACCGTGGGTCAATCTAAAACAACCGTTTATCAAATTATTTAGGGAAAACCGCAGATCCTCCGTGCTGCATGTCAGCGCCCACGCGGACAGAAGCTCGCAGTGGGTGTGGCGACGAATGGAGACCATTTAATTTTAAAGGGCGGTGTACCGCCGTAATGCCTCCGCGTCAAAACTCGCGCCAAAACTTATTCGACAAATGTTGAATGAAAACTCTCGCAGTTATGATGCCTAATTATAGTCTGAAGCTTGATACTCAATAAAACCCTTGACGGAAAAGCGGCCGAGTAGCCGCGGAGGAATGGAGAGAATATAGGTCGGACCTAGAGTCCTGGCGGAGCGCTTGCACTCAATGAACTGTGCAATTCCAAGAAAACGAGGGGGGGCTGTAACTCACACACGTGCGCGACTGTTCAGAAATGCCGGGTTTGCAAGAGCGATAGTAGTGTCTACAAAAAAAGAGAAAGAATGCCGTGGTCTGTTTTGGCGGGTAATATATGTACACAAGGACATAGTGTTCTCAAACAGACACTCCTTAAAGCAGATCTCGCTCGACGTAAGGGAAAGAAACATGAACTTTAGAGGGACTAAAAACCATACGAGGAAGATATATGCGCTGGTTACGTAACAAAAGAATAGCATCCGGCTCAACACGTGCAGAGGTGACCCCTCCTTCTCAGGTGGCGGGAATGATTTATGAGTCTCCCGCGAATTCAACATATGGGCGGAATCCTGCATTCCATACAACCGCTGACCTCAGAATGCAACAAAGGAAAACAGAGTTCTCATACTCGCTCATTGTACAGTGGGGTCCGCTCTACGTCTTTTCAAACGGTTTAGGTAAAAATGATTATGCAGAAATAGTATGTGTGCCGTTTTCATGATATCATATTGAAGAGACAACATGGGTGTTTTTAAAAATGAATATAATCATTGAAATACCTAAAAACTATAAGTTGAAATTTTGAAAACCACAATTTTTGGTTGGCTTGGAATGCAGTGCTTATTCATAATACATAACACATTAGGTAAATATGGATAAGTAAATCACTGCTTATCAGTGAATCAAGTGGGCATCATGTAGTTTTAATGTCTCATAAATGTTGCCACCTAGAGGCCACGGAATGATGCTAGTGTACCAAGACCCAGTGAACTCCAGACAGATGTACAGCATTACGACATCGCTCAGTTCACTTCCCTTCTCAGCAGCCGACCCCCATATAATCTAACCTCTCTATTAGAACCAGGTCTTAAATGTGTCTTTCACATTTTAATATTTGTATATATTTCTCTTATAAATGAATATCGCACAACGAAAAAGACTGTAGGGAAGGGCAGTGCTCAGTAAATCAATGCACACTCAGCATTGCCATATCAAGTATAACCTCATTCCAAAATACGTTTTTAAAAAATGCTTAACTTTGGACCGTAGGTAGATCTGTCATATGTCAGATTTGTCTGGGATAGACCTTCTAGAGAAAGTTCCTTGTATGACCATCTTTCCTGTGGTTTGTTGTGGTAGTGTGTGGTTGTTAAACTTTATGGGAGGCATTTTGTAATAAGACTGTTTAAATGTCTTGCATCACTCATTTATTTTGCTTCTAGCTATCTCTAAAATAGATTCCATATGTTGTCCAGCTACATGTTTGAAGCGTGGAATTTAAATGGCTTGTGTTCAATCAACAAAGAATCCTATTGTTTGGTGGATTGCTTAATAAGCAGCACTGCTTAAAGAAATGTTGAAATTTGAAAGCCATGGCATTTACACTGTTCTAATGAGGTTTATTTTTTTCTCTTGTCAGTGCTGTATAAAAAAAGAGAACCTGTCTAGACAGACGTCCAAAGATAAGGTAAGACCACGCAAAGACTACGTTGTCCACACACAAATTCACTGTCCCTGAAAAAATGGATGCAATTTATCTTATTCTGTATTGCTGATTGAAAGTCGTTCTAATACAGAAAATGCACAAAGCAAAACTATTATTATTTTATTTTTATAAATATGCTCACATGTGACCCTGGACCACCAAACCATTAAGGGCCAGTTTTTCGAAATTGAGATTTAAACATCTGACATCTGAAAGCTGAATTAATAAAGGACAATATTTGACAGGTATATTTAAAACCATTTGAATATTTGTATTATTGAATTCGCAAAAAAATATAAACAGTGGGTACGCAAAGTATTCAGAACCCCTTAATATTTTCCCTGTGTTATATTGCAGCAATTTGCTAAAATCATTCAAGTTCATTTTTTTTCCTCATTAATCTACACACAGCACCCCATATTGACAGAAAAACACAGCATTTTTTAAATTTTTGCAGATTTATTAAAAAAACTGAAATATCACTTGGTCCTAAGCAGTGTTGGGGAAAGTTACTTTTAAAAGTAATACATCACAATATTGCGTTACTCCCTAAAAAATGTAACTAATTACGTTACTTAATAACTTTTTATGGAAAGTAATGCATTATATTACTTTTGCATTACTTTTTAAATATGGGCAGAGCTTGAGTGTTTGTTTTTAATATAGGACGTTCTATTTATAGCAAATGTAAAAGCACACCAAAAAGTGTCACCAATAAACCTCAGGCTGAAGAAAAAGTACATTCAGAACATTACATTACATACATCTGTAAAGTAGAATACATGAGAAAGTTCAATACTCTTCAGCAATAAAAAAAAACACCCATGAAGCAGAATAGTTAGTAAGTATGTCATTTCTGCTTGTAAGTATGGTTGAACTGGATCATCAAAGCTCAGCAGCAAAGATATTGGTTAATAAAACAGGATTAGATACATTTGTGTAATTTGTGTAAATTGTGCAGGTTTGCGAGTTTATTTTATTTCATTTTGATGAATACTAAATCCATTTTTTGAGAGCGAGATGAATTAATGCACATTCACATTTAGTCTAGAACTACTCTATATTCACTAGTGGTGGGCCATTATCCGTGTTAACATGCTGCGTTAAAGGGGCTCTATGCGATGTTGCAGGATTTAGCATTTTTCGCATAGATTTCATTTTTATCTTAAACTGTATACGTCACCCCTTGATCGTCTTGCTGTCTGCCCTCTGAATACATTGGGGGAAAAACGCTCTCGAAAGACAACACAGAGGCTGCAATACCAAAAGGGCACCACAACAAAAGCAAACTTCCGCCAAACAATCAGCAAAAAGAGGTGGTGTTTAATTTTTTTGATCTATGCCCGCCCCTAGTATTTACACACCGCACAGAATGCTCTGTATTTCTGATTTCTAACAACATGAGGTCAGGAAACTTGTCAGTCAATAAATAAGAAAACAAAGCAACTACCGTTACTGTTTTGAAAAAGTTACTTAGTGATATTACTCTAAAATTAAAAAGTAATGCGTTACTTTACTAGTTACTTGGAAAAAGCAATATTATTACGTAACTCGCATTATTTGTAATGCGCTACCCCCAACACTGGTCCTAAGTATTCAGACCCTTTGCTCAGTATTTAGTAGAAGCACCCTTTTGATCGAATACAGCCATGAGTCTTTT
>JAUCNO010001758.1:21276953-21293170 GCA_032353835.1 Enteromius viviparus
TCTGTCTCTCACAGTGGAAATGCACCTATGCTGAAAATTGTAGACCCCTCCATGATTTCTAAGTAAGAGAACTCGCAAAATCACAATATAAAAAAATCAAATACTTATTGACCTCACTGTATATATTTTTTATATTATAGTACATCTACAATGACAGTTAAATTCTTAAAAAAACATTTGTTTTAAACAGTGTACAGTAACTAAAATATTTTGTTTTATAAAGTATATTTCACTGAAATATACTTTCACTGAAGTATACTTCACTTACTTTTAGAAGTAAATGCTTATAAACCTCAGTTTTTCTTATTTGGTTTTATTATTATCCTTTTAAAACAGTTCAGTTAATGCAATTGTAAGTTCTTTCTCATTTTACCGTAAAAAAATATATAACTTTACTGTTAAAAGAGAAATATCAAACAACAAAATATGAAGCCTCTAGACATGAAGTGCTCATTCAAAAACTGTTAAATAAGTCTTCAGTTTGTGTTTGGTTAACACTGATCAAAACCAAGATTGGGCTCCAAGTGTGTTTCTACGGGTGTGTGTTCCATTTTCTGTAGAAGTGTGTCTATAAGTGTGTGTGAGCAGCTTATTTGAGACAGGTGCTACTCCCACACACTATTTCCTGCTTAGATAGAGCTCTAAGGGGGAAACAAACACACACACACACACACACACAGTCAGAAATACACTGCATGAACTCCATTATGGCAACTGCAACAATGGCACACACACACACACGCACCTGCTAGTCTTCTGTTTGATGATCCATGAAATTTTACAAGACACACAGGCACATTATACTACCTCAACAAATACAAGGATTCCCACTAGTGTACAAACTCACAGGTGCTTTAGGCGTAGTAGATGGGAATTTCCCTGACCTGAATATTAATGACTCTTCTGCTTTAACCACATGCAACAGAAAAACATTGTAACTTTAATAAAAACTTCGTAAGAATACAGTAGCAATTTAAAAAAAAAAAAAATTAAGTATACCTTGAAATACTTAATGTCCAGTGTATAGAGTTATTTCCACTCTGACAGAAAAAGTACATAGAGAAAGAGCCGGATGATGGAAATGTTCTATGGCCCAATGCCAGAAATGTACTTCCGCCCCATAACGCTCACTCACTCTCTCTCTGCAGCTCTTGCTGACACACAGGATCCCACAGGCTCTTTTTCTTCCATCAACACTGACACACACAGAGCCACCAAACCAAGGAACCAAGGACACTGTTTCCACTAAGCACTACACCCCCACTCTTCCCGGTCCTGCATCCAGCCTCACTGTCCGACAGGAAGCGGAAAATGGATCCCACTACACATCCTGTGTTTTCTCAAGCCTGCTGTTGACCTACCCCTCACATCTAATTCTCACTCCAGCCAGCCTGGGACACAAGTACACTGCTAACTGCACACTAACTAGTACACACTGCAGACTGACTAGTATAAAAAAATGTAACACTGCAATGTGCCTAGAAATATTGCAAACGTTATTGCATTATAGTAGTTCAGCGAGTGAAAAAACGTGTTCAGTGTTGAAAACTACTTTTTTTGAGGAAACCATAATGATATTTAATAAACACATACACACATTACATATTTTGAAAATATTTACATATATACATAAAATGTTTTCTTTTTACATAATGAATGCACAGTATAAACATATATTATGTAAACAAAAACATTTAATTTGGAAGTGATTAATCGCAATTAATTCATTTTTAAATGTTTGATTGTGGCATAGTATTAATTAAGTAAAATATAGGAACTATTTAGAGAACAAATGCATCTGTTTTTCAAATTTTATATTGATGTGTTCCTTTTAAATGAATGCTAACTTTTTACTTTTTTACAGCTAATGGAAATGCTACAGTTTGACATGAGCAAAAGTGAGTGTTGTAATCATACTATGTACTACAGAAATAATAGTTGGTACAGCACATTACGAGCATTATCACTGATGTACCCCATATGACCAGCATCAGCTCACTGAGAAGTGAGGATGTGCTGACAGGCTTCTGCCCTGCTATTCAAGCAAAACAGGAAATTAAAAGTGCCTCTAAATTTAGATGCAGTATAGTTTTCTCCTCTGATATGATTTTTTTTTTAAACTTTGCCTTACTGTATACTATATGCTAATACACACGCCTGCTAATTTGCTGTTTGACAATCCATAAAAATATATGTGATACACATGCACACTTCCTCAGCAAATATATACATAAGGGTTTCCACTCACGTACAAACGCACAGGTGCTCCATGCGTACTAGTTGGGAATTTCCCTGATTTGAATGTAAATTGACATGCAACAGAAATGTAATGATGAAGCTAAAAAAGGCCATTTTCATCAACCACACAAGGGACAGTGTTCAGGGGTTATTTTATCATAATGACACATGACTGTATTATCTAACTTATATGGCAATTGTGGGAGAAAAAAAAAGCCCTTAACTTTTTTTATAAAATGAGTTGAAATGAGCATCATTTATTACATTAATGACATACATTAATTTAAAAAATATTGTTATATATTGTTAGGCCTACATAAAACCAAATGCAAACAAAAAAGGCTTTAAAAGTCAATATGCTGTTTGCATGCTGTTGCAGTCAAGGATTGGAGTCCACAACAATACATACTAACTATAAAGTCTTTGTATAAAATTTACATTTTGTATAGGATTGGGAGGCATGATTAATTATGTTTTAACTATTATTATTATTATTATTATTAGTAGTAGTAGTCTTAGTACTAGGAGGAGGAGTAGTACTAGTAGTAGTCTTAGCAGTAGTAGTAGTAGTAGTAGTAGTAGAAGTCTTAGTAGGAGGAGGAGGAGTAGTACTGTGCGGAGGAGTCGTAGTAGTTGTAGTAGTAGTAGCAGCTGTTGTTGTTGAAGCAGTAGTAGTAGTAGTTGTAGGAGGAGGCATAGGGGTACTAGTAGTAGGAGTAGTACTTTTTTTTCTAGTAATAGGAGGAGGAGGCGGCGTAGTAGTTGTTGTAGAGTTAGTGGTAGTTTTTGTAGTAGTAGGAGGAGGAGGAGGTGTAGGAGTAATAGTAGTAGTTGTAGCAATAGTGGTGGTTTTATTATTGCTTTATACATATATGAAATTATCTAAATCAATATTAAATTGACAACCTAAAATATCTGACTGCAGAAAGCCACATTGATCAGATCAAATGAGATCAAAGACTTCCGCAGTACTGTGAAATCATTTCCATTAATAACAACCTGTTTTGATACATTTCTATTTTTGATTTATCAGACAAGATCAAACCTCTAGCCAAAAACCAAACAGTCTTTCCATGTTCCCCGTGTGTATTTCTTGCAGACTGATAAATAACAGCCATCACAGAATGACTGGAGACTGAGGGAGCAACAACACTTTATCAACACTTCAACACTAAAGCTCAGAACAGAAAGACATAGACCTGGTCAGCTGGATTTTGAGCAGTGTTTAAGGTTTGCTGTTACCAATAATGGACATCTGTTATTGGAAACAGACCATGTTATTTTCTGACAGTGATAGTCTTCAAAACATTTTTACGTTTTTTATTATTATTATTATTATTATTATTATTACTCCAAGTGCAACAAAGTGAACATGGTATAAATATTTTAAGCCACAATTACCATTTAAATATTAAAGAACATATTCGTTTGTTTATTCATCAGATGAATGTATAATTTCATCCCTTGCTCACCAGTGGACCATCTTGGACGGACTTAGGGTAAATACATTTTCAAAATTTTAGGGTAAACTGTTTCTTTATTAATTGTATTTTTGTTATCAATGACATTGATTGTGATCAGAAATATAAAATAGTTAATCAACTGCATGGGCTGTAGATATTTTAATGCAGTGTTTTTTCTGTGTCAGAGAGCTTTTCAATAGCCTATATGAAAAAAAGCAGTATGGACATTCTTCAAATGTTCTCCTTTGGTCTTTCATGAAAATACAAATGTCATAGAACGAGTTTGGTATGAGAGGAATGAGGGTGAGTAAATGATGACAGGACAGAAACGATCTTTCCTGTGATAGAATTGTTTACTGTATCAGTGTAACATGTTTCGCTTTCAGTTTAATCAATCACTGGTATGGATTTGCTAAAATCAATTTTAGGCGGATTTCCTGGAAATACCTCATCTTTGCTCTAGATAATAGTAGTTATTTAATAAATGGACTCGGTAGATTACTGATGGGCTTTTGTTGTTGTTTGAACATATCCGTAGTAGATCCTTGATTGTGGTTTTTGGTGTGGCAACCTTTGTGGTATATAAGAAGCTCCACCCTCAAAAGCATCTCTGGCCACACCCATTCAGAGCAGGGCACAATGTACTGTCAACATGACGTAATATTCACCTGATGACACATCAGGAGACTTGCTCCTTACGGTTAAATGAATTCTGTAAACAATGCATCCCAGTTAAAGTCCATCTAACTGATTGGTTTGTTTTACGAGTGGACAAGTGAGTGAGAGTGCAAAAAAAAGAAAAATGAGATCAAAAGAGAGATGAGGAGAGGGAAAGATATGCAATCACTTTAGTGCATCTCACCCTCTTCTCGTTTGAATTTATGGCACTCTCATGGCTGTAACATGGCTAAATGAGATTTGGAACTAAGCCCAGATCGGTTGAAGGAGGTCTGCATGACCCAGCTGGTTCACAACTACCACATTTAGCACATATGTCACTGCTGGTCTCAGATTAGAGGAGCCTTTTATGTGCTTTGCATTTTGTAAGGATTGAGTTTTTTTCAGTTCTTAACCATTTTTAATCATAATTAACAAATGAAAAAAAAAAATCTTCATAAGGCACCCAATAGGGTAAATATCACAAATATCACTGTACTTCTCCAGTTGATTACACTAAGGTTTTACAACAGTAAGATATTTAATGGTTTTTAAAGATGTTTCTTCTGCTCATCAACGCTGCATTTATTAGATTAAAAATCCCTAAAAAACTGTAATATTGTAAAATATTATTTTAATTTAAAATAACTGTTTTCTGTGTGAATACATTTTAAAATGTAATATATTCCTGTGATACAAAGCATTATTACTCCAGTCTTCAGTGTCACTTTCAGACCTTTAAAAATCATTATGCTAATATGCTGATTTATTACTAGAAATGTTGGAAACAGTTGTGCAGCCAAATATATTTTTTGGAACCTATGATTTTGTACCCTTTTTCTCCTCAGGATTCTTTGATGTACATTGATTGTACATAATTTTTTACCAAATATAAAACATTTCTAAAATGTAAATCTATGCTGCGACTTTTTTGTTTTAATAGTTTTAATAGTTCCTTGGTTAATAAAATTATTCATTTCTTTCAAAGGAGAAAGAATAGAAATGTACTGATCCCAAACTTTTGAACAGTAGTAAAACAGTAAACTACTGTAACAGTAGTTCTGAACATTATTATCCATTTAAATTAATGCTACTCCAGGGTACTTCAAAGAACATAGTAATGTTACGCCACTGTACATGTTCAAAAACAGTAGTCAATTTTTGCAAAAATTGTGTGGTTTTGACCATTGTAATTTTGCCTTACCTCCTGTAGATGGCAGTGTGCAACAAGTGCGCTCAGACAGCTGTCCAGCTCCAGTGAGCCCTAAACAATCAATACAGGTAAAACGCAAATAAAGAATAAAACACAACACTTATGAGTGATGTCTATACATCAGCTTTAGCATCATACTGTACTGTACTATAATACTAAGTGGCATCATCCAGAACAATGCTCCTTTTAATTCAATAATTTCTTGTGTGGTTTTTGTGAAACATGTTTATTAATGCAGCAGTACAAAGCCTTGATTTATTCAAATCATGTGCAGTGTCAAGAGTATCACAAATCTCATAGCTGTTGTTTCAGTGAGTAAAAAAAATATACAAAATGTGCCAAAGATGCTGAAGTGTTCAGTCAGTGTTAGCTATCAAGGACTTGTTTAGTTTTTTAGTTCATATTAAATAGATAGATTAGACCCTATTCACTTTCATATGCACTGTAAAAAAAAGTGCTTTTTCATTTTTGTTAATAAAACAAACCGTATGCAATATATTTTACAATAAAAAATTTTTCTCTTCTATTTTTTTCAGTGTGGAGAAGACCTACTGTTCATTTTGTGTTCACACGGCATGAGGGTGAGTAGTCTAAATGATGACAAAAATGAAATGAAACATCTTCTTTACTCTGGAGCATCAACTACAAGGCCATCGATTTATAATTCAGGCCCTTCACTGTATCGCCACGACCCTAAAACGGTCCCAACAAACGCAGCTGTCCCCACCTGCGTTTGTAATATGGGGCCATATCTCAAAAAGCCAAGCAGCAAAAGGGTCCTAAATTGGCCACCTTGGCAAGATAAGCCTGTGGAAAATTGAGCGTGTCCCACAGGATGGGAACGAGGCTGCAGAGAGCGGGTTCAATCAGGTACAGCAAACAAGCACTTTCAGAGGCCAGGCATTGGAATTTTTATACAGCTTTATCTGATTGTTTGGAAAATAATAGAATTTTGATTCCTACTGACACTTACAATTTACCCAAGGCCATAAGCCCTGATATCACAATCGATTTCAATTGATACAGCCTTGTTGCTGTCGTTTGAATAGAGGTATACCTCAGATTAAACATTATAAAACATGCTACAACGAGTGCACTGTTCTTGCAGGCTACAGTGTCATTAAAAACTGAAACGGCAGAACATACAAGAGACATTCAGAAGTTAGATAAGATGAAAAGATTTGATTACATCTCAGAAAATACAGTTTCACTTTAAACCGGGAGAGAGGAAGGCTTCTGAACTTCTGTGTACTTGATAAAGGTGTTATACTAAACCTCTATCAGAGAATTTTGATTACAGTTAGCATTGCAATAAAGCTCTATAGCTATTATGACTCAATTAAAAGGTAAATGCACAGTGTGTCTGACCCACAATCCTCTGGGGTAAGTCTAAATAGATGCTTTACCCTTGAAATCTCCCGAGGCCAGCCTTCAGCTTGGCTTGAATGCTCTCTAATGCTGGGTTAAAATGCTGCCTGCAGTCATAGTAAACGATAAAACTCGTCTCTATCCGCTCCCCAGGGGTGAAAGTTAAGGGACATCTGAAAGAAAGGCAATGTTTCTCTGAGATGGCGTGATATTTACTCCCCTTCAATAATAAATAAAGTTAAACATCTTCCTTTTTTTGGCTTGCTCCAGATAAATCTTTCCCAAAGGAAGATTTTATTGCTCAGAGGTTATTCTTTCAAAGCTCAGGAGACTTGTTGGCACTTTCCACGAACAGGGTACAAAATAGGGCATAAAATGTCTGAAAAATGCAGTAATGTTAGTCTTTTTTCTAACAAATGATTAGAAATGATGGTGCAAGGTTTACAAACCTCAGAAAGTAAAACTAAATATTATTTGAGCAGGTTTTATTATTCTGTTCACTTTATATGGATTTTGCCATTTTTACTTAAATTATTATTAAATTTAAACTTAAATAATTTGTTAAGTTTACATTTATACAAATATAATTAAGCAAACATAACATTTTTATTTAATTAAACATTTAACTTAATTATCTGTTTTTCTGTTTATTTTATATGGGATTTGTTTATTTATTTATTAATTATATTTGTAATAATTATTATTTAATTTTATATATATATATAATTTGTTTTTACATTCTGTTGCAAAAATGTAAGTACAGTTTACAATCTTGATTTCTTTTAATACTTTTAATAATAATTTTAATACTATATATACAAAAAATATGATACAGATATCTTATAGTACATATTCATATTACATAGAAAAGGACTTCTATACATTGCTATTAGAGTAAAATTACTGAACCTAAACATTGGAGCCTTGAGTAAAATTCTCCAACTGGTAACTAAGACGTTCCTTCATGCCCTTATTTGCTTGATATATTCACACTTTTGACACAAGTATGAGTATTTGTAAGATGTAAAAGCAATTGCTTTGATATCAGCCATTGCAATTCTCAAGAGCCTGTTATGCCATTATGACACACTATTCCCAGTTTTCATGCATGGAAATTATATATATTATGTGTTAAAATGTCGGCTTGGACACACTGTTGTGGACGGGTTATTAACCAAGGCGGTTGCTATAGTAACCCTCCGTCTTGGGGGCAGAATTGATGACAGAATGATGCGGTCAGACAGACAGGTTTCACTTTTATAAAGCTTTTCTTTCTTTCCACCTTGGAGAAGTAAAAATAGGTCTATTTGAATATTTCATAGTACTTCACATTCTTTCAGTTTATCTACTGTTTTCATAGCGCTTGTGTGAATTTCTATAGTGCTTCCAGTTCATTTTAGCTTTACAGGTTTTCCAGAAATGCCTGTATATAATATTCCTGTATAAATCAACAAATGAATAGGATGTCTCACACATTCATAGAAAATGGCTTACTGAGTGACAAAATAAGGTGGATAAGACCCAACCTCAGCACATGTGGAGGAGCTGTGAACTTCAGGACACTGAAAACCCTGGAGTGTGAGCTGCTTGTGTGTGAATGGACAGAGTGCCAAGCTTTACTCTAAAACACACAGAACATATCATGCTTTTTGTTTGAATTAATTTCCTCCCTATTTCAGATCAAAAGAGCCAGGATTTTTCACCATATAGTGGACTTCAATAAGAGCCAATGGGTTGAAGATCCAAATTGTAGTTTAAATACAGCTCTACATGATCCCAGGTGAAGTATAAGTATCTTATCCTGTGAAACAAACTGTTCCTGTTAACCTTTTTTTTAATTTTTTAAGTGCAAAATGATTAACTAATATACTTTCATGTACTTTTAGCCAAAAATGCTTATCTTGCACTAGCTCAACCTAAGCATGTAGTGATCAAAAGTATTCATACCCGTGGTAAATATGATCAAAGAAAGCTGTGAAAATAATCATGTATCATTAATTCTTTTGATCTTTTATAAAAAAAAATGAATACAAACAGCCTTTCAGTGGAGAATTGGAAATTTAAAACGGGGGAAATCTCTCTATGAAATAAATGTTTTTCTCTAATACACAATGACATACAATTAATCATAACCGTTTATTCAATACTTTTGCAACCCCTTTTTGCAAAAATGACAGCTCTGAGTCTATACGTATAATGCTTGAAGAGTTTGGATAACATCAGAATCTCCCCAGACTTTTCAGATTTCCAGGTCCATGTTTGTGCTGCTCATCTTTAGTTCACCTCACTATATAGAGAAATGGGTTGGCCTTGGCAGAAGCTTGGTTTTGTTCTCAGTGACCCATTTTTGTTTTAATTTTGATGTTTGTTTGTGGATCAATGTCCTGTTGGAAGATCAAACCATAGCCCATCTAGCATGGACAGTCAGTTTGTAATTTATTTTAATATAATTGATTCTATGATGCCATGTATCTCAACAAGACGTCCAGGACCTCCGGTAGAAATGTATAAATAAAATTATCCCTCTGTGCACCAAATCCATTTAGAGTGTTTGCTATTAAAAAGCTAATTTTTTTTGGTTTTTCTGACTATAGAAGCCATTCCTTTTTTTTTTTTTTTAAAGGGACCATGTACAATTTTAACATACAGGTAAATGCTTAGCCAATGGCTAATTATCATCCGAAAATGTGAATGTGAAGTCGTGTCTGTAGTTAAATATGCTGGAGTTTGTTTTTGTATGACAGGAGTTTTCTTGAAACCCTCCAAAAACAACATATGGTGATTTATGGCTTCTTATTGATTTATTTATTTTTGAGGCTTTCTAACACCAAGACTCAAGTATTTTCTCCAGCTGTGATCCTTAGAGAGTCTTTGTTCACTCAAAGTATTTTCCTCAGTGAATAATGTTGAGCACAACTGTACATTTCTTTTACAAAATGACAGATTGTTTCACTAAATAAGCATCTAATTCTTTGGCTGGGATTGTGTAGAGCCCTTTGACACAGCAGTTTGGATCTTCAACACATTAGCTTCCATTGGGGACCTCAAAAAACATGACATCCTGGATGACATTTGGGAGAGTAAACTATCAAAGAACTTTTATTCTGGCCACAGTTTGTTTTTAAATTCCCTTGCCATAAGCATCTCATTTTCATACGGCACAACAGAAGATACACCAAAGGTGTTCGGGCAAACTTATAAATGCATGGCACTTTTCCTTGTCTCTTTTTTTTTTTTTTTACTAAAATGCACGTCATTTAACATGGCCCCCATGTTAATGCCCCGACTGAATAGGCCACTCCAGCATCAATCAGTACTGTGTAACTGAAGCTGCATCTACAGTGACAGACGTGTTTTTTCAGCATGCTGGGAATGCTTATGCATCCACGGCGATGGCCTGCAGTGGCATTCGTATACCAATATGATGCTTATTATTGGTGTGAGTAAGAGCTGTTGGCAGCATGTGATGGAGTGGCCCTGGTGCGTGCACCGAGGGAGGCTTCCGGCCTGTCGTAACAAACGTTGGCAAGTAATCCATGAGAGTTCTCAAACACATTCTCATTTTCTCCCTCTCTTTCCCTCTGATTATTGTGGTGCAGGAAGTGAAGTGTTGCATGAACGCTCTCTTCCATTAAGCGGTCTCCTGTCGCTATCTGCCGCGATGACTCTCTGCCTCATCGGCGCACCTGTCTCCCAGTGTCAGCCGGTGCACCGCTGTCTCACCGTCCTCCGTGCGGACAGCAGGAAGCCACGCCTGCCCATGTCAACAATGATTAACGACAGTCGCTTCAGTGATGCCCGTCCTCCCCAGGCTGGGATCCGGGCAGAGCAGGCAGTGACTTTCTGAGGTTATCAACACCTTAGGCAGCTAAATTGAGCTTGAACGAAGGCTGCCACTATGTTGCATGGCTGGGCTGCACGTATTCTAAATAACCACGGGCAAATTTTTTTTTTTACTTATTTTTCAAATAAGCTGCGAGTGAAGAGAGCAGACACATGCCTCGAGACGCCACATATAATATAGTCTGTTTAACATGCAGAAATGTGTGTTGAGGCACTAAAGCATTAGTGTTTTTAAAAATTAAATGAATATTGGAGCTTCCGTACAAGTTAAGATCAATCGACAGCTTTTATGATGCAAAAAATCATTTCCACTATATTTACTTCTTTCATACTTTTTATGCTTTATAGTGCTTTCAAAGTTTAGATCTATTAATTTATGTGTAATTATAATAGTCAAAAAAGCTGCAATACCATATTAACAGTACAAACTAATATTTAAAAATTAACAAATTCATTACCACAGTTTTAGAGGTTTAAAGTAAATCCATTCTATAACATTTTGATTAAAAAAATAAAAGAGGAGAAAAAAAATGAAACATACATGGATGAATTGTTCACAATAAATAAATAACATCTGTTTAAGAAATGGACATTAGCCCTGAATTTCATTGAAAATCAATCTAGCCAGTGGACATAAGCACTATGCATGCTAACATTATCATAGTGTGAAAATAGTTTGGTAACCTTTTCTTTATAACATTATATCTAATTTTACAACTTTGTCACCATAACAATGGACCACCAAAAACCCTGCAAAAATAATTTCAACTGCAAATAATGCCCACGTTGTAAAGTTGTAAAATCTCCATAAATCGGCCCCATTTACTTTCGTTGTCAGTGTCCTTTTGTAACCACAAATTTTCTTTTTTTAATGTTAGGGTCCAAATTCTGTCAGAAATGCTGCATTAATATGCATATGCTGTATAAGCATGTCTTTTATGGTTGAAATGCTTTGACCAAACACCATTGAAGTCTGTTTGCCTCACAGACAGCTATACAGATGTCACATGCAGAAGTCACAGGGACCTAATGGCATGATTTTTCATTTAGGGCTTTCATTTTATGCATGTCTGCACATGAGGTGCATGTCTTCACGTATACAGTGAAAACTGGTCAAGGTCCTCCAGTTATGCAACATTTTTGTTACACAAGTGTACTTTTGTAGGTTCAGATGATGGTTTTATTACTCAGAGGTTGCTCTTTCACAGCTCATGTTCTTTTTAAGAATCTATTTCACAAAATCCTTTGGAGAAATTAAAACATAAAAAAATAAGAAATCTTTGGCAGTAAACATGTAGAGCTATACATTCATACATATTCAAAAGGCAGTCACATAAGCATTTTAAAACATATGTTTGTTTTTTATTTTTGTAAAGGTTTATAGTGAAGCATATGTGCTGTAGTATTGTTGTCTTATATGCCATTTGGCCTAGTAACGGGTGACTGATATGCCGTGCATTCTGGGTAGATTCTGTCCAGCTATAAATCGGCTGTGACAAGTGACAGTGGTTCAGATGCGGTCCTGTTGTATCTAGGGAGATGTAGCTGTGTCTTAGCACCATCAGTTTGATTTAATTTCAGGTGCCCAGACCAGGGCCAGCACATCCCTACCATAATTCATCTCAACCTCAGTCTCAACTGACACCTGGATCAGTGCCAGAAATTTTATATGGTTGAGCAAGATCTGCTACTAGCTGGATATCAAATGTCCATCTGTGTAACATCGAACACCAAGATGCAATAGTCAGGTTTAGTTACATGTCTGCTTGGAGCTTTAAAGGATATGAAGATTGCATCTGTACAAAATGATATATTCATCGGATTGCTTTAGATAAGCTGTGACCTCTGCATCTTCTTTGTGCATCTGTTGTAAACGTTGTATTATTGTTTAGGTATATTGTCAGGCAGAACTCTTTCTATGTTGGATATATAGTCCCATAGCTCCAGGGAGTATGTTTTACATCAATTAATGGCAATGATTGTTCTTAATTTTAAATAACTAATTGCATTTTTAAAGAAATTAGTTAAATCAGTATACTTTCAAGTTGCATAATTAAGTTTAAAAATAAATAATTCAGCCAGCAGGATGAAAATAATGAATTAAAGTTAGCCATTAGTTTATTCATTTTAATATTTCTTTAACTCATAGCACAAAATAAAACTAATATTTGCTGTTATGTATGTTGTTTTCTTCAATATTATGTCAGTAATGGAGTACTGTTTGTTAAAACAATATTATTAAAATGAATAAACACATTTCTTGTGGTGAAGAATCAATTTAGAGGAAACTGGGGATGTTACAAAAATGGAAACAGAGCAAACTATTTACATTTTTAGTATTTCTTATTTATAGAGGTATTTATTTGTACTATTAATTGATCATTTTAAGTTTTAACTGATTCTAGTGTATTGGAGGGAAAAAACTAATTAGGTCAGAATGTTATTAATCATCATATGTATAGACCTATAGACTTATGTACGAGAAAGATGTGAACAACAAGTATGAAAATAGTCTTCACATCACTCTACAAAAAGGTATTCACACGTCAGCTTCTCTGATAATTATCCTCTCAAGTTTAAGATATAACGCATTTCACTTAAAGATTAAAAGGACTAATGTCTCATTGATTTCTTTCTGCTTGAAGCATTAAACACTTGTGTTTTAATTATTTATGAAGAAGAGACAGAACAGAGCTCCTTGTACAGGTTCACTGCAAGGGAAAAGTGTCTCTTTTTGAAAATCTCTGAAAAGAGAAACCAGCTAACATGACTTTAATGCCAAGCACATATCATTCAGAGTGTTTTAATGTTGCTCTGCCAGTTCATGGCCAGTTGCAAAAGGCTGAATGGATAAGAATAAAGATGTATTTTCACTCACTTTTTGTCCCAGCAGAACTGGGAAAGGCCATTGCCTCTTCCTTTAAGTCACTTACTGCCAGTCAAAGCCATGTAGGTAGAGTTAGGTTAGGTCATCGGTGTGGGTGTTTTTATTATACACGATTCACAGAATGTCACATTTCCTTTTTATTTGTGTACCTCAAAACAGATTTACATTTAAGCTACAGCCCGTGAGCCAAAATGATGTGGCAGGGGTGCAGAAAGCAGGGACAAATCAGTGTCAAATGCATAAAATAAATCGTCACTCTCCATACAACCATCATTAATTAGGGATAGCAACATAAATAGGCAAACCTACAAAAGGGAACAGAAAAATCAACAACATGCAATCAGCGCAATCTGAGATCCTTCAACATGCCTCAAATACTCGTATCTATATGCGATGAAAGAGCAAAACACTCAAACAAATCAAACTAATGGCAGATCTTGCAGAAATCAAAGCACATTGGCCCCTGATTTTGTGTTCACACAAAAGGCTTCATTCATGGTGCTTTTAGTGTAATAGCCAAAGTGGTCTGAAAATGGCTTGAAAGGGAGGTTATGATGATCGTGCAAGAATCCTGTGCCAAAACCGTTTGAAGATAATAACTTCAATTTTATTTCCAGCCCCTTCAGATATAACAAAACCAATATTGTGGAGGTGGGCTGGGGGCCCCAAAAGTGTTTTTGTAGTTCTAAGTGTATCATATGATTATTTACACAGCCGCAGAATGTGTTGCTTTTAGTCCATCTGCTCTGAGAGTGTGCTCGTGAAAAGGTGAGAAAGTAATATTTTAGCAGTTTTTAGCTTTCAACCATTTTTTCCCTGCCAGTGGGTGTTTGCATGGGTATACCATACAAAAGTTTGTCTAATAAATACTTTTTCTTTACGGCAGTTGATTTAAGTTAATGAATTGCAGTTAAACTTATTTAGTTAGTTAGTTTTCTCATTTAGTTCAGCCGCTGTCAAGGCAGGGCAACAGTTTGAAGGGAATCTTGGTGAAAGTTAAATAAAGTTGATGTTTATGTGGCTTCAGTTTAATGGAGCATATAGTAAATGTAACTCAACCAGCCTCTTACCATCATAATAACAGTTTGCATACTAAATGCTTAAAATGTGTTTGTGGCATATGGCTGTTCTGTTGCATCAGCATGTAATAAATACAAGAAATAAAAGACAGAAAACTAATTAAAGAATGCTGTTTACTTTTGATTTTTGTAAAGAATAAGGCTTTCTATGAAAACCGGACTGTGTTTGCTTGGATGAATATTTCATTGTTGTTTTCAGCAGGTTTTCTAACACGTGGATGCTTCACTTGCTCAGTCAAACTTGGGCCTGATAATCAATGCTTAAGCACAGAGCTGTGACGTTGACAAAATACAAAAAGAAAGGGAAGTAAAATATGATCACCATTATTCCTGCGCTTCCTCTTTCAATGTGTTCATTACACCATATTCTGCTATTTGCGGTGATAAAAGAACCTGGAACATGCAAACACAAAACTATCCAGATTGAAAAACAAATGAGTTGAAATTACCACTTAGAGTTGTTTCCTCAATCCTTTTTATCCATAAAAGCAAGCTGTCTGGAGAGTTATTGGGCCTGGAGTCACAAATGGATAGCTTTTGAAGTGCAAAGGATGCTGAAACATCAGACGGTTATTTCTTTATTTATTTATTTGGTTACAGATTGCTGTATATTTTTCAGTAGCTCTTTGGCTTATTTCGTCATTATTAGAGCAAAGAACATTTAGATTAGAGTACAGGGGCCTCTTGAAAGCACTATTGTTGTCTAACCAAACTGAACTACTGCTATTCAAGATCAATGCTTTTTTTGTCATGTGACCGTGTTGCTGCTGTTTGCATAGACCTGGCAAAGATGCTCAAAGAGAATTGATGTTATTTCCTCCTGTTTAAAAACAATACAAACTGATAGCAGAATACAGTAACTGAGCATTTGAACTGCACAGAGATGAATAGGCATCCATAGGAAAAGTTGCTTATCAATTATTCTGAGTGAGTTATTCTGTGGAAGGAATTTTTGAGTAAAAGTCACGTGATAAAACATTGGATTGTGAACTTGTTTTTTTTTTTCCAGTTCATTCAGAACATATTTTATATTTCTTTTTGGAACCAATTGATCCGAGCTTATTATTTTTTGCAGGTGGTGAATAAACTTGAGTGAACGTCTTTCTTTCATATTATCTGGTGCATATAAGCTCAGATCAATGGAGTTTTAACTTATTAAAAGAAAAAATTTGATAAAAAGACGTTTTGTACTTTTTACAAGCTAATTATTTGTAGTTAAATGTTTAGTCAGCGTTTTTGATGTAATATGGCAAAATTTGCGTAAAGGTACACTGCCCTCCAAAGGTTTGGAAATACACTGGCAAAGTGTGATTTTGGATTACATCAGCATAAATCCTTGTCAGTTTTTGGTGCAAATACTGTACATTAAAGTACAGTAACTTGACATTTTCATGCCAATTAGTCAGACTAACTGAAATAAACCTGGCTTATACTCTAATCATGGTTTATGGAACAGGCCCCAGGTGAAA
>JAUCNO010001758.1:21293927-21308129 GCA_032353835.1 Enteromius viviparus
GTGGTTTTGGATTACATCAGCATAAATCCTTGTCAGTTTTTGGTGCAAATACTGTACATTAAAGTACATTAACTGCTACATAAGAACAGCTATACTACTTTTCATTTTGATTACATAATAATGCCAATATATACGTCAATCTTGAGCTACTATGGGAGCAACTGGACCGTGATGTGTCCAACCAGTATGAAGCATCTTTGGGCAATCATTCAGGAGGCTTTGAGTAATATATAAAGTCATTGTTTGAATAAACTGACAGCTCGGATGATCAGATTATACAGAGCTGTACTAATTGTCGAATTTTTGTGAATAGAAAATTTAAGTATTTTATGTAATAAAATGTATGTTTTAGTAGTTGTCCCTTATTAGTGCAAAATTATCACTAATTAATAAGGATTCATGCCAATATTGCCCAAAAGCCACTTTTCTAGGGTGTTGCCAAACATTTGGAGGGCAGTGTAATTTGGATAGAAACCTGGCTACTGATAATTATTACACACATTATTATCAAATTGAAAAACTGTTATAATTGCAAACTTTGCTCCAGTCATTTATTGTGAGGTTGAATCTTAACAGTAAGGTATAAAATGAAATGCTATTGAAATGAAAGGCAATGCCCATATACTTTTTTCCATATGAAGTTGAACTCGCCGTGAAGCTTTCTAAACAATTTAATCAACAGAATTCAGTTCAATTATACTTAATAGTAACCAAGGTTGATAACTTAGCATCTAGAGTCTGATGAGAACAGCTCATATTGAGATTCGATTGTAGACTTTTTCGGCAAACCTGGCCACATTTAGATCTAAATATCTAAAAGAGCTGCATGTGAGATTATTTCTTACCAGATGAATATCTGATATGACTGCTTTCTAGGAGAAACAATTGAGATATCATTGAGATATTTGTTCTGTCTACTGGAAAATTGGAGAAAATGAACTGTTAGATGTCAGGTTAGGTAGCACTATGTGAGGTTTGATGTTTCTTATGCGTGCATATTCATGCCTTGTGAAATTAGCGGTAATGTTTCTGCTCCAGTAATGCATCTGATGGGCATGAAGCAACAGCGAGGAGTGAGATAACAGCGTCTGACCGACTCCAACTGCCACATCAGATTTTCTGACATTGCTTTGACCCTCAGATGATGTCCGTCCGATCCAGTGGCCCGTCTGCGTTTTGCGCATTTGTTTGACAAACACTTGAGGGGAGACGTTGATACGAAACATTGGTTGGACTGTTCCACAGACTGATCTTTTCTGATTTGCTTTGCTCTCCGTGAGCCTCGTGTCTTCGTGTTCTCTATCAGAGGGGAAAAGGAGCATCTCTCACTACATTTTCTTAAACTAACATAAAAGAGAATCGAGAATGTAGACTTCATTTCGCTCTGTCAGTGGATTTTAGAGGTAAAAACCCATTGATTCGCTCATCCGCTGACATCTGGCAAAACTAAGAGCTTTGAAGTAGCTTGTTGCTGTTGTCAGAAATTGTGAGCAGAACACAAAAATATATAAAACCATGCACAGAAAGATATATGATGTTCCATCTGAGTGTGTGCACACAGGAGGAGGCTAATAAAAAGTGCAAAGCTTAATTAACTTCTATTATTATTAATTTTTAATGCGCCTGTCCATTTGAAATGTTACTATTCTGGCACTGTGAAGTTGAGGTCTTTCATCTCTTTCTTTTACGATCGATAATTTTGCTTTGAAGAGACGGGCCAAATCTTACAGCTTAGACAAATGTGGCTCATTAGCAGCAGGTTTCTGAAAGTAAAAACAGTAAGGAGTGAAGTAATTAAAACGCTTGGGGCAAATCAATAGAGATTAATGTTAGTTTAATAGTCAGCCTCCTTTCTCTCCTAGTCTGTGGATGGAAACGAAGCATTATTTATTGCAGTGGATTTTACTGCAGAGTTTCAAAATATCACGCACTAGAGCAGTTCAGTCATGACGTCAATTTGTAGGCCAAACCAGGAGGCTAATAAGCAATGGCTTCCCCGGGGAATTTCTAATGGGTTTTTAAGAATAGCAGAGTTCGATTTATTGCAAAGTAAGAGAGTTTACCGGCCATAAATTACACAGAGTTACACCTTAAATGTGATTTTTGATTTTGTTTTGCAAGAAGTTGGTACATAAGGCTGTGTCATTGTAAAGAAGATTTTGTTTCACACATAATTTGCTTGTAAATTTCACAGTTTATTACAAAGAAAAAAAGTAACTAATAAGGAATTAAATGTGATTTTTTTTTTATTTAGTCAAAAAATAAAATAGCAATTTCTGCTGCATTTTTTTGTTTCATTTACAACTTTGAAAAATATTTTTTTTGTGTGTAGAATTTTGAATTAATTAATCAATAGTTTGCTTTTATGAAATGAATTGTATGATGCCTTTTACGTCATGCTTTATTTGTTATTAAATTGTTATATTTTATTCTGTTCTCTGTGATTTCATCAACAAAGCATACATTCTAAAAATGTCATGGTTTAATCTTAAAAATATACAGTAATAAAATGTAACAATTAAAATGATATTTTTAATATAGTTTATGTCTAAAGCTGTGCATATAGTAAAGCTTTTACATTTTTGATGTTTCTTTTAACGTTCTTTTAGCGGTACCTAGTTGCACAGAATGAATTAGCAATTTTATTCAGACCAACCCGAAAAGACCAACAAGTGGGCAGCAATATGCTGAGGATACATTTTTGGGTTTGAAACAACTTGGGACTCGTTTTAAAAATGATTTGTTTTAATGATTCAGCGTTCACTCTTTCCTTTAAAAGACACTAACTTTATGCATGGTGCACATTCAGATAAAAAAAATTGCTGGATGTTTTCATCCACTTACAGCTGAATGAAAGATAATATTCAAATATCCATAATAGAGGCACTTTCAATAGATCAGGCTGGATAATATGAAGAAAAACAGATTTAAAGTGACAAAACAAAGGATAAAGGCTTTGTTGTGAATCAGCAGCAGTTACATCCTTGCCAAGCGTCAGTATAAAATTTACGATCCCTGAGATGAAGAAGAACAGACGCAACTACACCTTTAATATATTGAACAGCAGTTAAATGTAGAATTTAGGCCCTACAGCTCATAAAACTTTCATGAAATGACCAATGTTACTCTTAGCATGCAAAGTAGAGGTAGAGCCTCAAAACCACAATGACAAGTGCAGTGACAATTTCCTCTCAGAACTCCTGACATGTTTGTTTTCCCCTCTAGCAACTATCAATAGTGCAGAAGATGTAAAATCGCCCTGATAGACTCATCAGATGCTCATTCATGATGCCCTGTGGGTTTCGTGATGGGCTGCAGTTGAAGAGATTTAGAGCACATGCTCGCTTCACAATGAAAAAAAGATCTGCCAGAAATGAACGAAAGGTTTAGAACCATAACCGTATCTGTGAGGCATTGAGCATTAATTGCTGGCGTGTACATGTGGGACATTTCCTCAGCAGCGAACTTTCTTTTTGGCAGATCATTATCTAATCCCTGGGCTTTTTGCTAATCAGTTTTTTCTCAGGAGCTCACCATCTCTCCCAAGGGGACTCTTCTCTTCTCTTCACCTCACTAATGATGTTTTGAATGATGAGGGAAGAGCACAGGATATCCAAGCTAATTATTCCAAAGAAAATGCTGAAATAAGCACTTGGGGAGGCTGCTTGTGTTTTGACAGTTAGCAGAACATTGCAGGATAAAATACAATACAGGTGAAAATCTTACGCTGCATTTTTCAGATGTTTTTATCAGAGTCACAACGGTTTCAGTCACAGTGTACGTGCGGATTGGTGCATAAAAACTGTGTGCAAATGATTGGTGAATCTTTTTTTTGTTTTTTTTGTATTTTCTATAGTTTCAGAAGACTGCCACAAACTTGTGCTTTTTGTCTATTTTCTTAATTCTAGAAAAAAAAAACTTTGAGAGAAACATTTGAGACAACTTTAATAAAAAAATAATTTGTACCCTTACAGACAGTAGATGGCACACCTACCTTTAAAGTGCTAATCCTATTAAAATCCATAATCATATGTAGTAATACTATGTGCACATTGATTTATTAAGCATACTTGATTAAAGGCTCTTCTGCATTTTCCAGCTTCTTCACCATTCAGAAGAATTCATTAATTCTAGACGTCTAATTCTCTATATTGGGACCGAAATACCAAACAAAGGAAAAAAAAGCCCCAGGCTAACTCCATGTGTCAAAATAGCTAGTTAATGAGCTCTGCAGTCTGACCTGGTTCATTCAGAGGACTTACCACACTACTCTGAACTTTGCATCAAGCAAGATGGTGTTGGCAAACAAAGCAGCTTAGCAAGCTTAGAAATGAGCTATTAAACATCTTTTTGAAAACAAAGACTTTTTGTTTTTAATCTACATCATCAAAGTCTCCACCTTTTACCATCAGATGCCCCATCAGATTTCTGAGCCAAGTTGATTTGTATGCAGCTTCCGGCACATTATACAAGTATATTTATGCCTTTTATCTTTAAGTAAAGTATATACTGATAAAGGCTTGATAAAACAAGCGTGCACTTATTTTTAACTTGGAAAGATGTACATGTGCTTTGATGCTTAAAAAAATTAAATAAGTTGTAATACCATGTAATTATGGGATGCAATAGTACTGAGTGACTATGACTCAATGTTATTGATGTGGTATTCTTCAAGAATACCTTCAATTTATCATAGTACATTTTTATATTATTCTAAAAGCTATAATTACGGCTATTTTATTTTTTAGCTATATTGCATGGAAAAGCATTACTAGATTACTAGAAAACCATTGCAACAAGTATGTTATGTTGATCACGACAAGTTTTATATAACATATACGATTATAATATGCCATCGTTTGAAGACTATACTGTTTTTTTTCTGACCATGTGAGACTGTTGTCTTTTATCTCTTCTCTCTTTTGTCTTGTGTTGCACTGACCCTGAGAGGGTGAATGAATCGAGTCTACTGGCATAACTGTCACTGTCCGATCCAGTTTACTAATTACCCCTCTTGTGCTGACTGTGTCCTTTTCATGTTGCGTGTGCTGTCTGAGCCTATTTGTGAGTCCAAATGAGTAATCAATATCAAGTGTGGCAGTATTACCTGGTCAATAAGACATATCCAATCTATTAACATTGTCAGAGAGGCTGTTTTGATAATGCCACAAGCTGTTTGTGTGCTTTTTCAATTCAGTAAGGAGATATGTCGTTGTTTTAAATGTGCATTATATGAGTATTTGTAAGTCAGGCTTGTGTGGGGCTGAGAAATGACTTGAGAAGGCCTTTATAGGGAATTTGAATCGATGAATTAAGGTTACAAACAGGAAGCACAATAGTAATTTGAATTTAATTAAATTGGAGGTTTAAAGGTATTCTTGTAACTTTTGTAGGTTGCTGTAATAGGTTTTTTTGCTACCTCATGGCATAAATGTACCTGGGTACACAATATGTACCAAAGAGCACATATCACTGCAGTTTCCAAAAGAAATGAACAATAGAGGAAGTAAAACTCTTTTATTTTTAATTAATTTTATTTTTTTTCACACAGATTTATTTCGATTAATAAAGCGTAACTTTCGCATAATTGCTTGAAGAATGTTATGACTTCAAAACAATATTAATATGCTGGGATATTTGAAAACTGATGCTTTGAGTGTCATCATCACACATATCCAGCTTCATATCAATGTGTTTTCATAGACGGTAGGTTTGTTCGGTAGCTCTTGGAGTACAAATGCAGGCATTACATGCCAAAATTAATAACTGAAAATATCATTTAGATTTAAATTTCAAATTAAATTCTCTCATTGAAAACCCAGCTATTAAATTTACCACTACTTTATATGATTTGTCTACTATGATTCACTGTCTATGCTTCACATTATGTTCAAATGTAAAAGTGAAGCGTGTCTGGCCTCTGTAATGCAGCAAGTACACATACTGATGCATGTTATTGTTGCTATAATTTTTTTTCCCGATGAAATGTCACATGCATCACAGGGCTGCACTTATGAAAGGTCACGTCGGGCAGTAGGTACATCATCACTCAAATATTTTACAATTGACTTTGACCACAGCTAAAATGAGCGATGGGCTAGTAAACTACGGGTCTGCTCGACTTCTCTTGTTATGACCAGTAAATTTACCCTATAATGCACCACAAGTTCAAAAATTAAACTGTGACTAAATCTGTTCAAAACTAGTCGTGCTGGCTTGCATGTCACCATCCACAATTTCTGTTGCACATTTCTGTTAATTTCAGGCATTCACAAGTTATTTCGGTCAGTGTTGTTTCTAAACAGAGATGTGATCTTGATACATAAAATAGTCAAATAATTAAATAAATAGTTCATGCCAAAACTAAAAACAAGCTGAAAATGTACCCTCAGGCCAAACTTTGATGTTTATGGGTTTGTTTGTTTTTCTTCAAAAGAACATATTAGGCATTACATCAATTGCTCAGCTATGGATCCTCTGAAGTCAATGGGTGCCGTCAGAATGAGAATCACAAGTAATCCACATCACTCCAGCTCATTAATAAATATATTGTGAAGTTTTGCATGTTTGTTATAAACAAACAAAAATGTTTAACTTTAAATTGAGTTCATAATTCATAATTACTTCCCTCTAAAGGTCAGTTCCCTGTTATCCTCTCACATCAAAATCCACCAACATTTACTAATTCTTGATCTCTGCATAGTTCTTTCCGACCTTTTCACTGGAGAAAGCAATATTGTTAGTAATGTTTTGTTTGTATCATTGTTTACTTGTGGGTTATTGTGATGTTTTTAGCAGATTTGGACTCATTCTAACTGCACCTTTTCAATGCAGAGGTGAGCACGTTATCTGTTCTGATTAAAAAAGAAACTCATCTACATCTTGGATGGCCTGAGGGTGACTTCCTTTTCAGCAAATTAAAATTTTTGGGTGAATTATTCCTTTTCTTTGTTTTAATCAAAAATGAACGATGAAGTGAAATGCAAATGCATTTTATATTAACTTTAATAGTGCATTTGTCTATTGGGATGTAGAAACTAGTAACTTAAAAATATATGGGTGACAGTCTGTGCAACCACTCTTTATGTACCTCCATGTGGCCTAGACAAAAATGTTGTTGTCTAGTTTATTACACCTTAACACACACACACACACACACACACACAGTGAGAGAGTACTTTTTAAATGAGGATTTTAATAGTCTAGTGAGTTTTCTCACTTTGACAGGTGTGAAATTTCCATCCAGACTTGGTTGCAGATCAAACAGTTGAACTCTAGTCTACCCGGAAAACTTTAAAAAGTCCATTTATGAAATAGACCCCCAGCATTCTGGGGTCAACAGGATTTAGTTTATGCCAGCATCCGAGGGACTGATGAAGTACCAGCCACTCCAGTATGTCATCCACTAAAAGGATAGCGATCAAACTCAGTGGTGCATTTGCGATTCCCAGAAGCTCAAGCCGAACCTCAGGCTTCCATTGCTCTTGGGCAACAGGATGACAGACTTTCTCGCAGCCAGGTGCTTCATCAAATCTATATTCTCCCCTGTAGAAAGGAAGCAGATGCTGAGGTCTTTAACAGCGAGAGACCGGGTCTATCACATATCTATGAAACTGACTTGGTAAATATCTCTGAAACTCCTTCTCCTCTGATGTATCTGCACTGCTGAGCGCTGAACTTCTGAGGTCTTCTTCACTGCTTCAGTAGAAATGATGTAAAAAGACTTTCATCTTATGCAATCCTGTGAATAGCTTCACTTTTCTTCTTGTGACATAGTAAATTTGAGTGATCTTAAAGCAGCGCCAACTTGAACTGATGTGTGGATTTTCTTCGAAGTTGTAAATAAACATTATTGGAGAACATTTTCCAAGAAAATGTTTTTCAGTTTTTCTGCATTAAAATCATTTCCATACCAGTTGTTTTCAGTGGAATTGCAGTTGCACATTTTGATTCCATTTTTATTGTATGAAATTATATTAACTCTTTGCATTTGGCAAAAGCAACTTTCAATGCATGCATTTAAAAGATTTGTCAAAGTTTTACAAGAAAATACACTACTGCAGTCTTTTTAAGTATCTAATTCTCATGCATAGAAAACAGTTAAATTAGTAAAAGTCATTTCAGCATTCAGACCAGTAAAGACTGGACATGTATAAATTATTTCCTTGCATTCGTTTTTGGCAAAACACTGGCATCATATGTACTCACAGCTTAAAGGTCCATAGCACAGGTGTCTCAGTCATATGTTTGGCACATAATATCCAATCAATGAGCATATGTTTATGCGGTATGAAACATATTTGTCCAGGATGCACAGCTGTAATGAAAACACTAATCGAAGCGCTGATCTTCGCGAAGGTAAAACAAGTTTTCACTAGTGCAGGACTAATACTTTGGTGACTGAATAAATTCCTATTTATCAATTTAAAAACCATCTGGAATATGAATTTCATTTTGAGATAGAGTTGGTTTCAGTTATTTTCGGGTTTCTTTGATGCATCATTTATCAGTTTGGGGAGATTTAATCCATCTTGAAAGTTCATTGTAAGGTGTAGGTTTTGTAAAACCTGGACCTGTTTTTACTGCTATTATAATGTATACTATTCAGCATTACTGTTTGAAAAACAAGTGAGCAATGATGACAGTTTTCTTATATTTACATGAAAGGATGCAGTTGTGAACGAAGCTGACTGTGTTCAGTGAAGGAAGTCATATCATTTTAATTGCTCCTTTGAAAAGGCACAGTTTGATGTATTGTGTAAACATAATCTAACTCAAGACTCCCTTCCATTGTTACTCTGCTTAATTCTAACTGTCAGAGAGAGGGAGTTAAAATGGTCATGTACATTAAAGTTACAAGTGTTTTTGGTGCAAGAAACTTTGAATAATATTTTAAGTGGACCCTAAGGAAAACATAAAATGATCAAATGAAACTATATGACCATTTTAAAGGCTCTGCTACTCCTTCAAAGTGATGTATGGTTGAACAGTTGCAAGGATAGACTCCCTAGAGTGTTTTATGGATAAATCTTCTCCATTCTCCATTACTAGGCCTGAGGATATGAAGAGCATTGATTGCTTTGAATGCTGGTCTTATGAACTGTGGCAGTGCTAACATGTCGGTTGATCAGGGAGTGTCAATATTTACCGTCTGAAGTAACCTGTGTATCAATATTAGATCAAGGAGGAGAAATGTTTTTGCTTCTTTAGTGTTTTTTGAATAGAATATACATGCAGGCAAGATCATTGTCAGTTTTTTTACAAGGAGTTTTAAGAGAAATATCATCTGGAATCTTAAATCTAATGTCCATGCGTGTTTTCGAGTCTCTGGTGCTGAGCTGGAAAATGTCAGACAGACAGTGCTTTGTGAACTTTGGCTCAATTTCCAAGTTAATTAAACAAATTGCAAGCTACCGCCGGGTTCCACCACCCAAGTACTTTCATCCACAAAAAAAGGAGACAGACAATGCGCTGAGATCAAACCCATTGTTTCCATGGAGTCCTCATTTTGTATCATTTGCAGAGACATCATAATCACGGCAGAACCAATCAGAATTCCCTTCATCAGGCTCATGCTGGACAAGAATTTCAGCCTGTGTAGTCTGACGTGTTCAATTTCCAACATCAATTTAGGAAATTATACCAAGATTGTTATGAATTAAGTGCATATTTGGTTTCTCTCTATTACATATCTGGTCTTTTTATTTTTAATTTAGTATTTTAATAATGCATAAAAAAAACATGTGGGTGAATGTGGGTCCATTTCACTTCAGAATCAAATATCTTAATAAAAAAAAGGGACCATTTAAGGTCCTTTTATTGCACTGAGTTGTAATTTTCATGATAATTAAGAAATATCCTGCAAATTACCATTATTATTGGTTTAATTATCATCATGGATCCAGATTTTTTTTCTCTCAAAATTTAGACATTTATTTTTTAATTCTGAGTTTAGAGTACATCTAGAGTATTTTTGTTTCTGGCACAGTAAAAAGACCATTTGTAAACTTTTAAGTTCACAAATATGTTTGTATATTGCAATTCTGACTTTTATGTCTCTAGGTTTATATTATAAGTTATAAGAAAAAAGCCTGAATTGTGAGAAAAAGTCTTAATTCTGAGCTTTAATTTATAATTCTTTTATCCCAGAGCAGAAAAAAGCTTCCAAACAAAGGCGACTAAGCAGATTCTCCTTAATAATAATAATAATAATAATAATAATAATAATGATGCCTGAATTGTTACATTGTTTCATGAAAATTAAGCACAAAATATCATTATTATGGGTAAAAAGAAATTTTATATTCAGGCCGAATTTATATATAACTCATATAAATATATCATGAAACATAGATTTAAATTAAATAAAATTTCTGACAGATGATGGTAATATTATAGCCTAATATTTATGCTAATCAATTATATATATATAATATTTAATTAAATCTTTTTTATGATAATCTTTTATATAAATTCAACCTAAATATAAAATTTCTTTTTACCCATAATAATGATATTTTATGTCATGAAAACAATGTAACAATTCAGGCGTCAGTTTCTTTGAGAAAAATATAATTTCTTATTAATGACTTTCATGAAGTTTCGTCAGATTCACACACACATACCAAAATAATAACACGCATCCAAATGAATGAGCATAGATGCTTATTATTAGGCGTGTGCTGAACCATGTTAATACAACCTTCTCAATTGTAAATACAACAATAGCATTAAACCAGCCTCTCATTTGCATAATTGGTCTGTGTATCGATTGTGAAGTGCATCTCAAAGCATGCGCTGATCCAAGGTTGTTCTGTGACCATAATCCCCTGCACTCAGTTTTTCCCGCTGAGGTACATACAACACACAAACTTATCATATGCAATACTCCTCCGACCTGGGAATCCACCCAGCAGTACCAATTACAATCACTGCCTCTCTTCGACTCGCCCACGCCTAGCATGGGCCTGAGGGAAACAACTGCAACCATGTCAGTGAACTAGATGAGAGAGGTGTATGCATTAATGTGCTCTCTCTCTCTCTCTCTCTGCTGCTTTCTCTCTGTCCCTGGTCCCTGTTTTCCCTGCAGGTACTGTTGAGAAGTCTCTATTAGCTTTAGAGCTGATCTACTCCAAGGTTATGATCTTGTTTACCTCTTGTGGTGGGGCACCACGTAATGTTAGACATTCCTGCTACTGAAACACTAGACAAGCCAAACAGGGATAAGTGGTGTGTGTTTACCTTCCTCTAAACAGATTTGGAAGGTAAATGCTTGGGCATCCGCAAACAGAAACAGGTAGAGGCTTAAAAGAAAAGCCAACACCGCAACTGTGAAAAAAATAATTTTGATTGAATTTGGAATTGTTTTGATATCAATTTTCATACAAAAGTTGAGGCAACCCTTAATTTGTAAAACAGATAACTTTATTTTATTTTTATTGCACATTTCAAGCAGGCAGTATCAATCAAACTGCAGTTGGGTTGTTTTTGGTTAAGAAATAATAACTTAGCTAAAAAGTTCAAAGCGTGCTTGTCAGCTTCTGCCGTAAAAATGCCTTGAAAGTGGACAATACCTGCTTTTTTGGCAACACGTGTTTAGGGTATATGGGTATATAGGATATAGATTAATGCACAGCAATAAATCCCAAAGTAAAGGCAGTTAACTAATTAAATAAATCATACATATCTGAAATAGATCAACTAAAATGAAAATATTCCAGTTGGTCTACTTGTTAATCCAATGTTAAACCAAATTCAGTCAGGATCACTTTCGTCAAAGTCTATTCATTACAGTTGTATTGCATATTGTTTGTGTTGGCGGTTTGGTTCTGTTCTGGGCAAAACTCCACACGGCTGTCCATGCAGCCTATCTTGGACAGAGCCGAGAGAGCAGCAAGTCAAACCCAACCTGGGGTGCAGAACAGATCCAGTATATCCCTGCATAATTACAGTCCACAATTTACATGAGTGGTAGACAACACAAATACATGGTGAAGAGAATTTGTGCAATGTGAAGTGTACATACAGAAAGAAACAAAATTAAGATTGAAGGTTCAGATGGGGTTTGATTTGATAGGAGAGATGCTGAAAGAATAGAACTAAATGGACCACTGTGATATGTGTCATGACCGGATTGGATCAGGAACAGTCAGAGTATCAGCTGATGTCAACTTGACAAACGTGGCCTGCCTGAGCTAACACGATGCATGGTATTGGCAAAAATTCAATTTATTTCTATATTTATTTATTTTGCACAGTGTAGTTACTTTTTCCTGTTAGATTGGGTTGGAAAAGCCTGTCTGTCACAATGCATAGTTATTTTTCTGTTATATATCAAATTGATAAGAAGCAAGTGTTATCTCCAGTCAGGTACATACTAAAAATTGTGCATTTTCTTGTTTCAGGTCTGTGACAAATGCTTCAAGGTTTTACGCCAGCCTTCTAGTGTGCTTTTGTGAGACACACTGATGTTATAACATATTACAAACTGGTTTAAAATCTGACTGTGTGTACACTATCCTGGCTAGAGATGAGCAGTATCATGAAAATGATAGATACCTGTAGTAAAACAGCAAAAAAACATGAGCACAGAAGCAGGAAGTAAGGACATTTTTTGTTACTTGATATTGCAACTCTGAATAAGATTGTTTTAGTATTTCATGCATGTTTGCTGAAATGTGATTCACGTGTGATTTGTACATTGCTAAGTAGTTGCTAAGGTGTTGTAATTGGTCCAGAGTGGTTTCTAGGTGGTTGCTAATCTGTTCTGAATTGCTGTTCGGTGATAAATTACTCAGCTGAATCAGATTCTGATCTAATCACTTAAGAAAAAAATCTTATCTTATAGCTGCATGATCTGAGATACTATTCATCCCATCAGTAGTGAAGCTTGCTTGAAGCATCACAATGAACAACAAATAATTAAAAGGATGATACATTTGCAATATCCAATATTGTTTTCAACGTTTTTTCAATTGGTATTAATAATTGAAGTCATTTTATAAATGTGTTGGGATTTCCCCCAAAATCAACACATTACAAGGATTTCTGAGGAACCATGTGACGCTGAAGACCGGAGTAATCATTAGATTACATTAGACTAATATTTCATGATATGAATGTATTTTTTAATCAAATAAATGCAGCTTTGGTGAGCATACGAGTTGTCTTTCAAACACAGAAATCTGTTCTCTTTGAAAAGTAGCATAAGCTAATCAGTGGTGTTTTAATTGCAGAAATGAGTGCAAAGCTGTAACCGAGTCCCAGTGTGTCTGTGTGTTTGTACATTCTTGTGGCAGTCTTAACAATGGTTGACTGCTTCCTTGAGGGCTGAATAAGACAAGCTGAAAGGTCACTCGTAGCTTGTAGATTCAGGTATTACTGGGTGGAGCGAAGGGCAAGCAGTTGTTGCAGACGAGGGGGCAAATAATATTGCAATATTCCTGCCAAACTGCCAAAAGGATTCAAAATAAACCGTAGGTGACTATGGAATCAGATAAGGCTGAGTGAATCAAAGCATAAATAAATAAATCTCAGCCTTCACCCTTAGACAGGAGCACTGATGTTATGAGATTCTTTCAGCGTCAGCCTTCGACCTGCTCTCCAATGGAACCGGAGATTTCTGAACGCTAATGAGGTTGAATTTCACCTGTGCCGTGGGTTATATTGATCTCGTGTAGCTCGCGTTTGTGTTGATGTACGTATAATTATTCCAGCACAGATTCTGATTCAGCGTATATCAAGTCAATACACTCAGCATCTGCTCTCCTGTTTGATGCTGATTTGAATGCCAATATCATCCCGCAGCAGCATTAATGAGACATGATATTCATTGAAAGATCATTTGAAAACTTCTCAGCTGTTGCGAGGGAAGAGTTTGCAGACACTGATTGCTCATAATAAGCATATGACAGGCAATTCATCATGTGTTAAGAAATGAGGTCCTCCACTCTGCTGTTGAACATTCTATTATCTTTAGAGCTCGACTCCCATCTAGTCTGTGCCGATCTTTTAAGCAGAGCCTAGTTACTGTTTTAATCAATACTGTTCCACAGTATGCACAGACTGAAACGAGCAAGTGACCAATGTCTCGTAATACTTTTAAAAAAGAAGCTTGAAATTAGCTCTGGGGCCTGTTCCATAAAACAAGTTTACCAAATAAGCCAGGCTTATTTTGGTTAGTCTGACTTATTGCCAGTTAAT
>JAUCNO010001758.1:21326988-21350550 GCA_032353835.1 Enteromius viviparus
GTCAACATCCAGAAACAACTTAAATAAAATTTATGCCATCATTCAAGTGATTTTTCCATAAAAAATTAATATTTTACCAGCAAACTAAAAACGTACTTGAGAAATTTCGTGGTAAATAGGTCCCATAGTACTTAATATCGGCGAAAACACAGCATCGATGTATAGATGAGAAGTAAACAAACAAAATGATATATTATTTGTATCATTAAAAATGTTTTGATTTTTCATGGTTACGTTCATAGTATTTGACATAGTATATTTCAAAGACCTTTTTTGTAAACAAGAAATAAGGACCTTATAAGGGTTAAAAAAAAATCATAAAAATATTTTTAATTAAATGTAAATATAATTATAAAAATTATAAAAATAATTTGAATTAATTTTTATATTTGAATGATTTTAAATTATAGTTACTGTGTGTGTGTGTGTGTGTGTGTGTGTGTGTGTGTGTGTGTACATTTTATATAACTTCACTTTTGAAATGCCCTTTAAACAATTATTAGATATTTTATATTACATTTTTTATAAAATAAAAAAACTCTTATAAAAA
This sequence comes from Enteromius viviparus, assembly GCA_032353835.1. Taxonomy (NCBI): domain Eukaryota; kingdom Metazoa; phylum Chordata; class Actinopteri; order Cypriniformes; family Cyprinidae; genus Enteromius; species Enteromius viviparus. Next base: position 21,327,539 of record JAUCNO010001758.1, read on the forward strand.
AAATAACAATTAGGGAATATTCATTCATATAAAAAACAATAATTTTAAAATGAATACATTTAAATAAAATAAAATTATTATACACACGTCAGTTTTTGTGGTTTATGGGGAATCTACATAGGCGTAATGGTTTTTATACTGTACAAACTAAACCTCTAAACCTACCCATCACAGGAAACTGTATGCATTTTTTGATTTTCAAAAAAAAACACCATTTAGTATGATTTTTAAGCATTTTGAATTACGGGGACAAAAAAAATATCCTCATAAATCACCTTTATATGTCATACCCATGTCATTATGCAAATATGTGTCTTCATAAACCACATAAACATGCACACACACACACACACATATATAATTCAGATGCATCGGAAGGCAGAATAAAAAGAGCAATTCAAAATATTTGTGATGATAATTTCTTATGAGGTGAAATAATTCATCCTTTTTTCTCAGGCAGAAAAAAAAATATTTGTCTGCTGAGTGAGTAAGATCACATGTTTGAGCTTGAAGATAATTAGTGTGTTGTTGTTTTTTGCCCTCTTCCAATAGTCTTCGTTCTCAGTCTCCCCTGCCATTTCTACATCTATAATGTGTTAACATGAACCAAGAAGCTTGTGTTCGCGTGTGCAGCGGGACATATCGACAGCGAAAAATCTGAGCAAACAAACATCAAAGCGTGAATCACATCCACTGTTTTCATTTTTTTAACCTTTCTCTAAAAGGTTTTAGATATGCAGAGAACAGCTCAGATATGCAGTGCATCGTTTGATGCCATAACACTGTACCTGTACCACTGAGGCCCGTACCCTTAGACCTCAAACTCCCATTCAGGTATTAGAAATATCAGCTGTAGTAGCAGGGAGCATGCACTAAATCATGTAGATGGGTGTTGTGAGTTAATGTGCATTATATTTTAAGGTTATAACCTCTGACTCCATGCGTCATTGAGATAGATCCTTGTGCAGCACTGACCTGAGGAAGATATCAATACATTATTGAGTGGCTCATTAACCTAAAGTTCAACCCAGCCACTGTTCTGTGGAAAACATGATAAGAATGCAAAAGACATTGTATATTTGGGCTGTTTGGGCTGTTTATTGCGTCTATAATGGGGTTCGTAAAAGGGCTTCGGTTCAGGAATAAAGCTAATAGACATGGACTAAAAAGCCACAATTTGTTTTTTGTCATATACCTTAAATACTTTAGATGCTGTAAAAAATATTTTACACATTAGTGTTTATTCATAATCTTATAAATCCATCAATGGATTCCAATGTATTAAGCTAAACACAGGTAATTAAGATAAATTACAGAGACTTCAAGAAATAAGATCAGCAAGTTAAAATCATGTTATATGTATATATATATATATATATATATATATACACATATATATGTGTGTGTGTGCATGTTTATGTGGTTAAGGACACAAATTTGTTTAATGACATGGGTATGACATAGGTCTTACAATATGAAGGTGATTTATGAGAACATTTTCAGAGTCCCCATAATTCAAAAGGCTTAAAAAACATATAAATGGTGCTTTTCCTGTTTCCTGTAAGGTGTAGGGTCAGTGTAGGGCAGTACCGCATACAGTCTGTACAGAATAAACACCATTGCACCTGTGGAGAGTCCCCATAAAACACAAAAACCAACATATGTGTGCACATAATGACAGAATTGTAATTTTTGTTCCATTGAGAATCTAGTAAATTGTCCATTGTCTTATTTTATTGTTTGTTCTTTTTTTGTTCTTATAGCACAAAAGAACCTGCAGAGCAAGCCTGGACATAGGGCATTTTCTCGACCGTCTTCACCTCCATCACACTATCTGCCTTGTGGTTGACGATGTGTTAACACACGATTTCTGGGTGCTATGGCATCTTCTGACCTTTGATTTTTCTACATGCCCAGGATTGTCCTCATTTAAAAGGTCCCTCAGTGTTGACTTAAAGTGTTCAATGCAGCATCCAAGAATTATTGAGACTCCCGGTTCGTCAATATGTTTACAGTCAATGAGGGGCTAGATTAGTTAACGGCTGGCCATCGCTCTACATAATTACCTCTGGATTGACGAGTTAAAATGACCAAATTAGCATTGGATATTTCCACCTGATTTTTTTTCCAAGCAAGAACAATGTAAGAGAAAGCATCGCTGTCATGCTGCTGACAGTCCAGACCACTTTCAGCCGGAAATATTAAGTAGGGTGAGTAATACGCCCATTTATTTCCCTGCAAAAATGTCGAACACCCTCCCAAACATTGTATATTTACGATTCTGTCCTTCCGGCTGAGTTACAGGGCTACATCCACCTCAGGTTTTTGTGGTACCTACTGTAAGTTGTTGCTATTTAAAAGCATCAGAATTGCCTCTGCAAGAAAGACGTTGGAAACATGTTTGATATAATTCCAAGGCAAATTTCTTTCTTTGTCTACTTTCTGTAATGGCCTCTTTTACAGGCGAGCATAAAATTGAGGCCCTTTTTGATATTGTTGTGGTGTTTTTCTCGGAGGACCTGTGTGGCATTTAGCTTCTGTTTCTTTTGGAGCGCATTTGAAATAAGCAAATCACAGTGCAACAAATCCACATAGATATCCAGTCTTTTGTCTACACCAGTCAGTTTTAATAGGATCTCTTCTTCAGGGCTTTTTTCCCCGTTAACAGGATTCAACAAATCTTGGGAGCACTATGGAGAGAGTTAAACTCTCAAGGGATGGTGGGAAGCTGCGAATTTGGAGGAGTTTCAACTGGAGCAGATGTGCAAGGACTAATGTGCGTTATTGATGCTTGGCTTTTTTTTCTCTCTCTCTCCACTGCTCTTCTGTCTTGGGTTGGTTGTTTCCTAAATTCTCCTTCAGTTGTTTTCTCACTTACTGGCTTTCTGTTTTCCTCCCACACTCCCTGTGTCATCTGTGCCTCTCACCTCTTGTTTTAGCATTAATAGTGGCATAGCTATATTTGTTTACCCTGATAAATTTTTACTTCCCTCTGAGGAATTGAATTAAAATCTCGAGCTTTCAGTTTAATTTTATCTTGTAGCTCTGGGCTCAAGGCTAAGCTGTTGCTTGCACACAGTATGATTTCTCCATCACAACATACACAAAAAAATAGATGTGAAATGGGCGCATAAGCCCCACGGAGATACGGTAAATACCCGAGAAAAACATCTCGGTAATCCTTGCCCTAAGTGTCGCTGTCTGGCATTGTCTCATATCTTTGAGAGAGGCATGGCTGCCTGAGTGTGTAGTGTTGTGTGTGTGTCTGATGTGAACTTTTGATATGCTTTTTTTTTCTTAAGAAACTACAAAATAGATATGATTACTATCTCTCAAGACAGTTTATGTGCACGCATATAGTCCAACTATTTTCAACCTTTTTATAATCCAACAGCCTGATCAAGCACTGCAATACAATAAATAACATCAGTGGCATTGGTAGTTCCGTAAGGAACCTTAATTTCCATGGAAACTTTTTAATTGCATAAAAGCTAAAAAAATAAAAAAATAAAAAAAAAACGGTTCTCAAGATTATTCAAATGTTATAAAAACTGTTCACGAAATGGTTCTTTGGAGTATAAAAAGTGGTTCCCTCTTGGAACCTTTATTTGTAAAATCACATGTCAGCTGAAGTATTTAGTATGCATACTGTGTACAGTATGCAATTTTCTATTCTGCAGAAATAATAGTGTATCACTATGCTGTTGTAGACATTGTGTATCATTCAACACACAATATTAAAAAAATCCTTGCAAGCACAGAATGTTGCATTGGATGACAGTATTATCTGAAGCTTGTCACAATGCTGTCAGTATGTTTTAGAAATTAAAATTCTCCTAATGTTACCTGGACAGCCAGTATACAACATCACGGCCCTGTAGCAAAGCTCAGATGTCAGACTTTTCTGACATTACAGATATAGAATATAAGTTTGTTGGATTTGAGCACTGGATGGAAGCACAATAAAAATAATTGACAGACTGTTGAATTATTAACCTGGTCAATTGCGTTGACAGATGCCAACTCAACTCGCCATGTACAATAAAGCATGGTAACAACAACACTACACAAAAATTAAATGGGTTTAGAAACACTTTTCTCTCCGAAATTTCTAGTAAACAGTTTAATGCTTTGTAATGCCTAGATTTTAGTGTTATGTTGCAATATAACAGCTTCTTCTAGACTCAACTGTTCATGTGCGTAAATATAATTTTGATGCTATTCATCGAAAACACTGTTCCTTACTTAGGCTCAAAACTTTTTAAATGCGCAAATTGCTGAGTTTAATTACAAAATGACCGAGTGCAGCTTTAAGTAGACTGTGTGTGTGTCTCCCCCTGCGCAGTCGCAATGGTTTGCTCCACACCAGCGCTGTTTATACTGTCGAAGCTCTGCTTTCTTCAGACATTGCGCCGCTGACAGCTCCTCCTCACTCTCTCTCTTGTTGCTCTTTCCACATTTTTGCTCTCTGACATTTTCACCGGTGAGTACTTTCTTCTAATTTTCTCTTGTCTTCATCTTAACCATCTTTGCTACATCCTCTTTTGATGTGGGATGCGCTTGCATTTTGTTCTTCTGAGTTCAGCTGACACTCATCTAAAGCCGGTTTTTAATGTTTTACCTTCTTGGAGAGGGGGGCCGTCAGGTTTTGGTTAACTTTGGTCAGCTCTTGAGTATACTAGTTTCTTTATTTTGTTCGATATCCTGTAAAGGAGCAAGTGCTGGACACGATTTTGTTTTGCTTTTACATGTTTTTTTTTTTCTTTCGTTTTTTTCTTTTTATTTATCAGTTGGACGTTTACATGTTCTTGACGAATTACATCAATTCTTTTTTTCTTTTTATTTTCTCTGATTTGAAAGAACAGCTGTGTCTTAAAGTTGTGGAGCGATCTTTTTATCTTTTATATATATATATTGATCAGATGATATTTTTATGTGAGGACTGATGTGATGTTTGCGTGTTCTGGAGCGCGTGTCAATGCAGCGCAGCGCGCGACTCTCCACTGCAGATCCTGCGAACATTTAAACACGGCTGGACGGTTGAATAACAGCCTAGATCTGCTATTCCACCGCAGTTACGCTACTGAGACACCGCAAATGTGGACAAGACGCGCGAATACCTTGACTTGATTCAGTTCAGGGTTCAAGGTCTGTTTCCAGGGCCATTCATTCCACGCAATGTGTACATTTTACGCTTTTATATAGGTGATGCAATTTATTTATTTTTTAATCTGTCAATTAACGAATGTTTTTTAATGTTGCAGAATTGTATTTATTGCATATTTAGCCAAATTGTTAATCTATGCATATATATATCGCAGTTACTGAGTACTGACAGATTTTAAGTTTCTTTAAACTGATATTGCTATAGATATTTGTAATGTATAAAAAAGAATAGGTTGGAGAAACGGGTCTGGGGACAATAAAAGTAAGCAGAGAGAGAAGATGAAGATAAACAATACTAATAATAACAAAAGTTGGTGTCAGATTTTCATTGTTAAAGACATTGTTTACATATGTTAGCACTAAGGACACCAAGGCACCCTATTTGTGGAATGACCCTCCAAGCATGTTGTGAAAATGCTTCTGTGATTTCCTGGCTGTGTCTCAAAACCTAGTGCACTGTCTACTTACAGTAGGCAGCATTTTAGGGCATCTTATGTGTCTGCAGCAGTGCACAGCAGAATGGAAACATGCTTTATGTTGGCAAAAATGGAGTCAAGACTGCCTTGTTTTATCTGGTATTTTATTCTGGTCTCGTACAAAACCTTGTGTTCTTGCAAGTCAGCTATAGCTTTTTAATTACATCTAATCACAAGAGCAACAGTTTGATGTGTGGAAGATGTAACTGGACTAATAAGTGTTTGTGATCCGCAACATGATGGTTTGAAATGCAATGCCACTGAACAACATCGGGGAAAAAAAGTAGAAATTGTTTACGGTATGTTGGTTTTGCTCTGCCCGTGTTGCCACCTTATCTGCCACAACACTTTGGAGGTCATCACAGACAAGTAAAATGTATTCTCCTGTCTCTTTTTCAATCTAATGTTTCTTGTCTCTGTACATATAGACATATGCACTTCTTTTGAAAGTCCTCCATGACCCCCTATGATCTTTAGTGCATGCACTTTGGCTTTAAAAGTCCATTATTTCCAGTATGTGGCCAGGTATGGATTTTAGTGTTAAGAAAAGCACACGGTTTGACCTTCCAAACACATTGAAGCACTTTAAGCCATTTGTTCAAACCCTTTCTACAGTAATGCTTTGTATTACTCATGCCCTTCAGTTGATGTGTTTCTATTTTTGATGATGAAAAAGATTTTGAAGGACTTATTCTCTGTTTACTGTCATGCCATTAGATGAATAATTTTGGTTATGCACAACTTAATGTCTTTGTCATTAAATAACAGGATATTCCTTCAAGGTAGAGATATGACTGTGCACAGAGTGTTTTTGGGGGGGATTTCTGTTTTTGTTGTTTATATTGGTTTGTCAATTACGGTCTTTCTCGGCTTGCACTGCTGTTAGCTTATCTAGGGCATTAGTTGCCTACCTCAAGGACAGCCAACTCAAGTTGACCACTGCTGAATTCAAATAACACACTGCAGCCCCAGCACTAAAATTTAGGCTTTTATAAAAATAATGGGCCATTGCATTAAAATGAATTTACAGGGGACAAATCTGACAAAGTATGCATGTTTGCATGTCAAAAAAGGTAGAATACTATTGACATTTGTATTTAAAGCAAATGTGATGAATCCAGAGAGAAAACAATTTAATGATTTAGTGATTCTTCACACTTGTCAAAAAGTTTCTAGAAATGTACTGATGAGGTCACATGTATGCTGTGTCTTGTGAAGTTCCCATGTTCAAGATACTAACTATAACCCTGCTTAAAGTAGTTAGCACCACTGAAGTGGCATTGACATGGCAGCTGGATATATTTGGATTAGCTTGCAGCTCTGTCGTGAAAAGTTCAGATATTATTAGTTATTGTACTTTTTTCTTCCATCACAAGGCAGTGGCAAAAATTACTTTAAGCCAGCTAAATGTCAGGAACGTAAATGTCTCATGGGTATTTTTATGTTTTCAAACTTTTTCAAATTCAGGCCATATTCATATTTTTCAAAATATCAAAAATTTAAAAGGCTTATCAGACTAATTAATTTGTTCGGACAAGTCAGGCATCATGAATTAGAAATGTAGATTACATGTTCATGAATGTTTAATGAGTAAATTGGCGGATTTGCTGTTCACACACTGTAGGTCTCAGTGATGTGTAATCAGTCAGTGAGTCATAGGAAATCATAACCTCATTATTTCACACACACAGATCAACGCAAACACACACCATACTGCTCTCTTATTTACTATGCAAAATGTATGTAATTTTCCCCCCAAAAAAGAACCACAAAACCAGTCATAAGTGTACATTTTTCAAAGTTGAGAAAGCTGAAAGCTGAATAATAAGCTTTCCATTCAGTTACGCTTTGTTAGGATAGGAATACGTTTGGCTGAGATATAACTATTTGAAAATCTGGAATCTGAGAGTGCAAAAAATTGTCCAAATTAAGTTCTTAGCGATGCATATTACTAATAAAAATTAAGTAGTATTTACGGTAGGAAATTCACAAAATATTCTCATGAAAGATGATTGGTTGAACAACAACAACATTTTATTTTGACCCATACTATGTATTTTTGGGTATTGCTACCAATATGTATAAATATATATATATATATATATAATTTACACTGCAGTGTTTTAATGTCTGTAACTTAATATTTCTGGTGGTCTTATTTTCTTTCTTTTTTTAAGAATTTATTTGATCCTAGATTTTTGTCATTTCAGCTTCAGTGTTTGATGTCTTCTAAAGTGTCTTCTTCAGTTAATGTATCTGTGTGATGTTTTGGGGAGGATGCGTGGCGTGACCGTCAGTGCTTACTGCAGCAGGGGGCAGTGGCTGAGTGGACGGGATATTGTATGACTGGAATGCTTCTCAAATGTCAGTAGCTACCGCCACCCAAACAACTAATCCCCCGATAAAGCCCCAGCGACACATTCAGAATTAAACATCAGTACTGTGCTTAGATTGATTGTCCTCCACGACACACTCCATTTGGCCGGCCTTGATGTGAAGCAGGCTTATGTTTGTCAGCATCCTTATGATTGAAATGATGGAATATCTCAGGTTACTCACGAGTTATGCTGTCAATGGAAGTTTCCATTAGGCGTGACTGTGAAAGAGGAGGCTTATGATGAGGGTCAAGAGAGACACCGAAATGAAAATCAAACTTTTTTCTCAAATTGAGCTTCCACTGGAAAATTTCAACTGGCTGTGCACTATTAGAGAACAATTTTCATCATTTCTTATTAGTACTCATACTGTACGCCCTTAAAATGAAGCTTCAAACGTTAGTTTCTTCAGTGATGCCATATAAGAATTATTTATGGTTCCTTAAAGAACATTTCTTAAAAGAACCATTGAAGAACTAAAAACCTAAATAACCTTTTTCCACTATAAATAGCTTAAATGGAAAGGTTCATAGACCAGAACTTTTGTTTTTATGAGTCTGCAAACCCTGAACCATAACTATTTCGAATCCCATCCTGCGCTGTTTGTGTTAAACACGAGTCATACCTCAAAACCTTGCAATAAAGCTTGTGATTTTTCACTTGACAGGTGAAAAAAACATAATCAAAGGGACTTAAGCCATATCTACAGACCCTAATATCACAGAGAGATACAGTATTGTACTCTTTTCACTCGTGCCAGTAAGAAACCACCCAGAAAACAGTATCAACATGATAAAAACAAATAACAACCTAGAACTGCAGCAGTGAAGTTTGCACAACTCTTTATTTATTTATTATTTTTTTCAGAAAATGTGACAATGCGTTACTCTTATGCAGTCATGCTCAGCTGCTGAAATCCTGCATGCTACTATAAGTATTTGCTTTGTTTTGAACCGCAGGAACCCTCACGCACTCCAGGTCACAAGCGCTGGGACCGAACAGTATATCCGCATCCGTCTCCTGGTCACAGAAGAGATCTGAGAGGTACGTGCAACTTCGGTCCCCAAGCCTGAGTCTCTACAAACATAGATTTAGTGGTGTTTGATCTGAGCGGAGGTGTTCAAGTTCAGCGTTTATACTGACAAATGTAAACAGGGCTTTGGTGCAGAACTCTCATTGGGCACAAAGCAGTATGCATGTTCTCTGTAAATACTGAGAGGGGATTTTAAAGCCACTACAGGTTTTACACATACATAAGGGTTGCTGTTTCATGACTTTGTTTCTCATGACTTTGCAAGCTTCATGATTTTACGTAAGTGCAAGTTTTGAAAAATGGATCTCAAGACTCTACCTTACTATGTCAACTGCATACTAATATCATCCCAAACACATTCCGTGTGAGCAGCTTCTAATACTGCTAAACACTGTTTTTTATGTAACTTTTAGTGATAATATCGTCTTTATATTGCGCTGTTGATTTCAGCAGATCTTCTACCAATGGCCCATCACAGTTGTAATCTGAGTTGTTGTTGTTTTTTGTACCCATTAAAGGTGTAGTTCATCAAAAAATTATTCACTCACCCTTAAGCCATCCATGATGCAGATAAGTTTTGATTTTTCAGGATATTTAGCATTACGTCACTTGCCTGCAGTGAATGGGTGCCGTCAGCCAAACAGCTGATAAAAACATCACAATAATCCTCACCACTCCGGACCATCAGTTAACATCTTGGGGAGTGAAAAGCTGTGTTTTTGTAAAAAACAAATATTTTGCAAAGATATTTTTACTTTCAAACAGTTGCAAATGCATCTCCTCTGATTCAGGATAGAAATATGCACAGATCAAGCAATGTTCACAAGCAATTTTAAATTGTTCTAAACAAATTTGGTCAATTTTGGTGTAAGGGAATAACAGGGGATGCATTGTTTCACTAATAGAGATGTCCTTATGGATTGTAGACCCGTAGATTTAAGTAAAATAGCCTTAATGATGGATTTGTTTCTTACAAACATGCAGCTGTTCACTTCACATGACATTTGTTGATGGACAGGGGTGGTGTGGATTACTTGTGGATTATTGTGATGTTTTTCAGCTGCTTGAACTCGAATTCTGATGGCACCCATTCACTGCAGGGGATGCACTGGTGATGCAATGATAAATTTAACTTAAACATCTATACGTCTTGCATGGTAGCTTTAGAAACTTTTTAATGTGGTTGTGAACTATTCCTTAAAAAACTTAAAGATAATCATAAAACCAGAGAGCGCAAGTCAATTACAGAACAAAGTTGTTTCTCTTTGGCTTTTTGCAAAGACTATAGGGCTTTCACAGAGACGTTATTTAGGACACCTACAGTATGTCAGTGAGATCTGTCAAGATACATTAATAAGCCCATTTTATACAGTATGTGTTACAGTTAAAAACATTGCTTACAACACCTTTTAAGTTTAATAGCTAAAGCATAAGGAAAGAAATATCTCGAGTGAGATCTGGAATATCTCAGCTGTTTCACCGAGACTCTGGACAGAGATTAAAAACAGTGCTCAATGGAGAGTGTTGCTAAAGTTTTCTCCTTTGAGACATTTCTCATCTGAAGTCTCCTCTAGAGTTTCAAAAGACTTCATAATAAGTGCTCAGATTACCAAAGTCTGCAATCAGTCATTAGATTTCAACTTTCCTGACCAAACTGCTTGAGCTGTGCTAGGTATTGCTATATATTATAAGCTGTCTCATTTATATCTGTTTTTTTTTTGAGGCAAAGTCAATAATGAAACATAACAGAATCTTCTGTTTTGAGCTCAAAGCAATAAAGTTCTTTTGAAAAGATTATCTTTAATAAAACAGAATGCATATACTTTCATATATTAAGCCATAAAGTGTCGGGCTGAAGGTTTTGTGTAGGAGATTTTCTGTTTATAACATCTGTGTAATATCTGTACATTTGAAGCAAATTAAATTTGGATCTTTTCAGCGCTTGCATATAAAATCACCCTTCATTCAGTCACTAAACAGCAAACAATCTTGCAATCTGGGGAATATGATTTGCAAATTTGTTTTGAATGTGGGTGGGCTGAGTATTTTTAGATGAACTGAGCTAAATGTGTTTGGCATGAAAGTCTTAAATGAGCATTAATTAGAGGAAGCAGTGCAACAAGGTCGGCCTCGGTTTGGTGTTTTAGACAAGAATGTCTGGAACGAGGATCTTGATGAAAATGTTTTGAATAGTAAATGTGCATCAGAGATGCGACGAGCAGATCCCAGCAGTGATTCGAGCATCTCGCTCTAATCAGCACTAGCTAAGAAAGGGCATGTGAATTATAGATACACCTCTGTGAAAATTTCATGAAAATGTTATTCATGCGTTCAGATATGTCAAACACCGACCGCAACATTGGCCAGAGAGCATGACGAATCTTGCTTACTGAGAAAGAGAGAGAAGGTTAAAGGAAACTGTGCGCCGCATCACTTTAAGTTAAATTAGCAGACTGAATTCAGTCATATCCACGGAAGAAAAGACAACAAGTTCTTTTGAAGTCAATTTCAGGAGCTATTTCCATCACCTGCCTCACCAGGACTGCAATTAGGCTCATGCTTTGCAAATCAGAGCCAATTATGTGCGTTCAGTAAAAGCGCTTTTTTTTAGTGTAAGAACAAAATGAGCTTGCCTTGAATATATCTGACGTGTTTGGTGGAAATGAGTAAGCATTTCCTTGGAGCTCGACCCACATGGGGAGCGACCACCAGCAGTTAAATTGGGATTTTAGAAGTGGACAGTAGGATATTTTAAGAAGTTACTTTTTTATTTGTGCTAGGATGCATTAAATTAAATAAAAAAAATTGAAAATTGCCATTTATGATGTCACAAATATATATATATTTCAAATGAATGCTGTTCTTTCTGAACTTTCTTTACCATCCCATAAATAAGTTGTAATAATTTCACTGTTTATTTTAATATTTTTAATTATTGTTAGTTTTTTAATTAATATTTAACATTAAACTTAAATAATATTTCATAATATTACCGTTTTTAACAGTTTTTAATAGAATTAACACAGAAAAATGTAATAATTTCACTGTTTATTTTAATATTTTTAATTATTGTTCGTTTTTAGTTCATATTTAACATTAAACTTAAATGATATTTCATAATATTACCGTTTTTTTTACAGTTTTTAATAAAATGAACACAGAAAATTGTAATAATTTCACTGTTTATTTTTATATTTTTAATTATTGTTAGTTTTTAATTAATGTTTAACATTAAACTTAAATAATATTTCATAATATTACCGTTTTTTAACAGTTTTTAATAGAATTAACACAGAAAATTGTAAAACATTTTACTGTTTATTTTAATATTTTTAAGTATTGTTAGTTTTTAATTAATATTTAACATTAAACTTAAATAATATTTCATAATATTACTGTTTTTTTTGTTACTGTTTTTTAATCAAATCAATGCAGAGAGAGAATTCAAAAACAAAATTGACAAAATGTTGAAACATTTGCTATTATGAGGTATAGGTACAGTATTTAAAGTAAAGCAGTGCACTTTTATTCATTAAAATGAATGGCAAAGTGTGCCACTTTAGAACTCTACAAATATTTGTCAGAAAACAAGCAGCAAAATCAAATAAACTAACATGTATAATCAATATACAAATATTACTCAAGTCTATATGGTATATATTGGCTTGACTCCGTTTAACCCGGCCTGCAGCTTATTTCCAGAAGTGCTCTTGTTCATTGTACAGTGTCCGTGACAGTGGTCAATATTGCTAGATGAAGAGAACATTCATTTGATGGATGAAATTCCAGTGAGCTTTAAGCCAAGTCATCGGTTTATTATATATTGCTGTGTGTTTTCTATCAATAATAAATGTTCCTTTCTTGCAGCATTTGCTGAAAGGAATATTTTCTATATAAGAATGCCTGACCTCTGCCATGAGTTATGGGTTAATTTAGTCTTCCTTTATGTGTGTGTGTGTGTGTGTATGTATATGTTGATGTATTGGACTGAAATTGCACCCCCGCTCTCACTCTCTGCAGTAGCTTGTCTAAAAAATTACGCAGAAAACACACACAAAAAATGATAATGAAATATTAAACATTCCGGCACCTAAGGGGAAATGCTTCTAGTGTTAGACTTTATAATAAGGACAGAATTTTCACAAATATTTACTGTGTACTTGTGTAATATTCTGCTCATTTAAATTTCAAATCGCTTTTACTTTAGTTTACAAATCTAAGTTCTCAAAGCCTTCAGAAGAATCTTGTATTGAGCTGTTTTCTTTTGTGGCTTTTACTGCTTAAAATGACCCCTACTAAAGCTCATTATCAGCCAGCAGCTATTCACATCCACAACATGTCTTCCACATCAAGTGTTTTGTCTTTGTGAAAAAATGTGGTTTATTGCATGAAGCAAAATATCACAAATCATGTTCTTTATTATATTGCACTGGGTTTAAAAAACACAGTCAAAGTTATTCATCTTTTTTTTTAAACTTGGCCTACTGTAAGCCACTATAACAATCAGTTTCAGATCTCAGTGTGTAAAATGTAATTAGGTTTAAACAGTAAGCCTCTTCTCCTGAGCTATAAAAGAGCAACTTCTGTGCAGCAAAACAAAACCCAGCAGAAATGCAGTAACTTGCAGTGGCTTGTGTAACATTTAACAAAAGTTAAAGCTGTGATTTTATTTGATGTGATAAAATGGAGATGTATTTTCCATGCTTTATCTAGCTTAGTAAATGCATTACTGGCAAGTTGTGGTAGTGCACATTGGTGTCAGCTTGTATAGTTCATGAGTCGTTGCTCGTAACCCCAGGGGTCAAGTTCTTGAATTAATGAAGGAACCTTTTGCTGCTACAATATGACATCTGACAAGACTTTTCCCACTGCATGCCAAAATCCTTCAGTCTCTTGCTTTTCAGGTCATTATAACAGTCGGACATATATTATATGATGCATTTTTGGAGCAATTTATTGTGAAGAAATAAATGAAAAATTATTGTAATAATATTTTAAAATATATAAACAACTGAATTTTTTTTTTTTTTTTTTTTTTACCATAAATTATATTTTCTCACACATTTACAAATATTTCCAAAGATTGTCCAAAATATTTGCATTAAATATTAAAAAAAATAATTTTAAAATTGGATTTTAGTTTTTTTTATTTTATATAAAGCTTTAGCGAATATATTTCATTTTTAGTATATTTCATGAAGCTGTACAGTTTATATAAATATTTATGTATTTATAGGTATATTTTCATATATTTAAATTCGATTACTTTTTCTTTTTTTACCCTTTGAATTACATTTTGTAATATAATTTTTTTTTACTGTGAAGGTTAAACGAAATAAAAATATACTCTCTTAAACTGTACAGTTTACATTGCATATATATTTAGAAATATATTTTCATATACTGTACTTAAAAGAGATTTATTTATTCCGATTTCTATGATCTATTTTTCATTTCTTTTTTTTGAAAGTAAGGGAATGGGTTGTAAACTTTAGCGATGCTCTTGTTTAGACATTGATCAGTTTGTTTATAAAGATCTATATCGGTTGGAAGAGCTGAGATATAGCGTTTAAAGCACAATGCTTCGATGTTGATTCTTGGTTTCTCTGTTTTTGACTGACTTTTTGCTGGCACAGGCCAAGTCATATCCCATCATGCCTTTCTTCTTGTCATTGTGTCATCTTGTCTCAACCTATTTGGCTGAGAATGGAGTATTACAAGCTTTTATTGTGCATCAAATAAAAGCTTGCTTTTCCCTCTACAGTATTGAACATGTTGGAAGCCCACTGTTGTCAGTCAGCTTCAGCGGGGCTCAGAAGTACACAAGCCCTCCATTTTCTCCAATATCTCTGGCTCAGGCCTAATCAGGCATGACTGATCCTTGAATCATTTACAAGAGGAACCGTTCCATCGCATAGAGTTCTGTTTTTTCGCCTGCTTGATTCTGCCAACAAACAACACGCACGGATCAAGAGAGACCCCTGAAAGCCTCACATCCAGAAGAGCTGCTTATGTGGTCTCGGACAAAGAAAAGAAAAAAAGAAAAAGATTAATCAGTGTTCAGCCCTCGTTTTTAGCACACAGATTCATTTTAGGATATTCACCAGATGAGATACTGTATATATAGAGCTTTAAAATCTCTTCTCTTCAGGAACATGATCCCGGCGACTGCACATCTCAGACCTCGCTGTGTTCTGTCTGGGTGTTAACCAGACTTACAGGGTCATTCCTCTTCTCCAGTTCCTTTTGAAGTCTGTAACTCACAAGTATTTAATATGCTTTTGTTGTATCATGGTATATCAGACTTTTTGGAATATGGTCTGGTCCAGCTCAGATGCTTATAAGCTATAATTAATAAACTTTAATTAACCTAGCTTGTCTAGAGCATATTTTAATATACATTCGTTTTAAATATTAGATGTTTCAAAAATGCATTAACATCTCAGTTAGTTAAAATGTAATTATGGCTTGATTATTTACACAATTTAGCAAGAATAAAGGTCATGAAGGAACAGCAAAAGAGACAGGGAAACTATTTACTCATTTGATTTTCAATTTGCAAGGACACCGTTTTTATTTATGCTTTTTATGGATATTTAAAAGCAGTGGAATTTTGATCATTTATTTTTTAGACAGATATGATGTCTGTCTGTAAATAATGGGAATTTAATATTTAATTCATTACATTTATACATAGATGAGGAACTGACTGGGGTAGTCCACACTGGTTTTCTTGGGTAAAATGTGTGCAATTATGAACAGATAGTATAAACTGTGTAATTTCGAGTAAATTGGCCATGTGCTGTCCAATCGTAAATTGATTTAGGAATAGTACATTACATCAGTGCAGGAAAAAACCCATTTGCCTCTGTCCTCAGGTATAGCATGTAATCCTGAAGGAGAATGAATGAGAGCGCTGTCCTGTTATCACTAGTGGCTGTATCTGATAGGAAAATCACCACTTAATGGGAAGATAATGTGTCAATTAATTCTCCCTTAATGGCAGCAAAAAAAGGTGAAAAGAAAAGAAGGTAATTGTGTTACTTTGGGCTCAGCTCCTTTATCCTTGTCAAAAACATCCAAGTCATGTGTTCCTGCTGCTGTCTTGAGTACTGTTATTCAGATAGACCTGTTGATGGATCTTCTTCTTTGTGCATTGCTCAATACTCTAATACACATGGAACACACTACATTATTATACATTATTTATTTAACACACACTTATTTACATTTCATATTTGCACATATTATCATACATGTACAAACACTTCATACCTGTTCTTAATTGAATGTCTACATGTGTGTTTGCTATTTTGTACACTATTTAGTATATTATTCTTTTTATTATTTGTGTCTTGTCTTGTGACTGTCCTTCTGTTGCACCCTAGAGCTCTGTGACTAAAACAGATCCTTGTGTGTGTACACTCACCTGGTAATAAAGCTCATTCTGATTCTGATTCTCTCAAGAATTATTGTATAGGGGTTGCCAATTATTTAAAATCCCCCTATCAGTGCTTGATGCTTAAAAAACACAGTTTTTCTGGACAGTGTTTTACTTAATCTTCACAACTTGGCAACCATGTGGTATTAACTGAGGCTTATATTAAGCAATTCATAAAAAAGAAAATAGCTCTGATGAGCTGAAAACGTTCACAAGTAAACAGTAAATTGTAAACTCTTAATTAATTTTACGGTCACATTATGTGATGGACACAATGTAATCTGTCTGCCATCAAACCTTAAAAATAAATCCAATCCAAACTGTAGTAAATCTAAACATGGGTCTTGACTGTATTGTTTGTAGTTGCCAATTTTTTTTTCCTGAATAACAGGAAAACATAACAATAAACAATTAATATTTTATTAAATTTATAGCACTAGGCACTCAAAACATCAATGTATTTTGCGAAAAATAATTGTGATGATCAGTTTCACCATTCTGAAAGGTTTTTACACACCGAGTCAGAACTTTTTGCATGTGTTGTTGTTTTTTTTGCATATTTTTCATCAAAATGCATGCTAAAGATGAGAAAACGCAGAAAATCGAATCTGATTGAAATTTTTATATGACAGACGAAAATTTCGAGGGCTGTGTGTAAACGAGATCATGTATTTTTTTTCACCGCTGTCTGTTTTTGGACTCAGTGTGCAATTGTCTTAAGTTTTCATTGAATAAAACCACTGAAATTCACAGTAAAGTTTGTAAGAGTCTAGCAATAACACATAAAGTACTGATAGTTGCTTGTTATGATTCTAGTTTTAAATTACCCATAAGATTCACCATGATCAAGAGGTCTTGAGCTTCACGGACACAGAAACAGTCTCTTGGGGTAATTATTCTTTTCTTTTACTCTTGAATAGATGATTTGACCCTTTGAGGTCTCCCTTCCGAGTGGTTCCTTAAAAAGCATCTTTGCAAATGTGCCTTCCACGGCATCAAAATGCACAATGAACCAGAGACCTGAAACTGAATTAGACTTTTTTCTTATTTTTCTTAAGTTTTCAAAATTCAATATCCACTTGCATAAAACGGCTGAAGGTAAAGCTTCAGAACTAGTCAAAGGGAATTTCTTGTAAGATGTTAATATGATTATTGTAGCTTAAGACTTTGAGTCTGTTCGCCTTTTTGAATTCGCCCAGGCTCAGAGATGTAAAGATGGGATGTTAATGAAATTTCTCTACATCTCTTGCTTGAGTTAATTACAAATCCTTCACCTTATGAAATCTTTTAAAGCTCGCTGTAGTCTTTTGATTTCCCGCCGCTGTCATTTGAATACATTTCTGAGTGAGAACTTTCTGCATAAAATCGGAACATCTCAGAGGAGCATATTTTCAGTCTGGCTTTTAACACGATAAATCTGAGCGTAATCCAGCTAGCACATCTTGTTCCCTACAGCATTTACACTTAGCCTCTTTTAATGAGTGTCTCTAAGGGTTTCCACTAATCCTGCTTAATCTCCTTTAATGGTGTGATGTATCCAATAACCAATTCAGCCCGCAGGACCAGATCACCAGAGGGTCTGCATACTGGACCGCAAACATGAGGACCTTTGGAGAAATCTGGCACGTGTATATTGCATTCACAGCTTCCAATTGGGGAAAAACCTTCATGTGCATTGAAAACAAGCTCGGAGAGGGTGGATAGTCCTGATAGACATGGATATGGTGTGCATGTGAAGCGTCAGATATCCATTTTAGATGTTGAAACATTGTAAAAGCAGCATTTTGGCTGGCGAGCCTGGTCTTGCATGCTTTATCCATGGAGGCTTCTTCAGAGCTACTGTATTAGACTTCTGCGGCTTCCAAAAAAGCTGTGAATTGGCTATGAAGTGCATGAACTACAGATGTTTTCCCTTTTCATTCGGTTTCGTTCGACTGTCTCTGATGATATGTCATTGCACATTTCTCCTGTCAAGCCTTCTGTTGCTCAATTAAGTCCTTAAATCAGGATGTCAGGCATTCCTCTACTGAACCTTTTAAGCACTGAATGACACTTGGAGACAACTTGGCACATATTTTTGATACCATAATTGATAGGCGCTGCATGTATGAAGACACCTTTGAAAAATAATGAGAATGTCAGATGCTTTATTTAGTGGTTCTTAACACCCTTTTCAGTGGCTCCAATTAACATATCAGTGCCGTTATCCATGCTGTCCCTTGACTTGGGCTGAAATGCAAGTCTAAAATGCAACCTTGATCCATTTATAAACTCTTGTCAACTGAAAACCCATAGTTGGCTTCACTTATAGGCTATTTTGGCTTTGCTAATGAAGCAAAAGGCCCTGGAGGGGCTGTACTATCGTGTATGTTCTGCGCATTGATATTGAGTGTGAATTTGATAACTGAGTCATAAATTCAAATTAGACTATTAGATTATGGAAATCAACATCTAAGTGACGGATTCAGAACAGTGCCTCGTTGCTTTTCTCCTTAGATCTCAGTCCCACACTTAGAAATAAAGGTTTATGCTGCCTGGAGAATGTTTATATGTTTATATTTTTAAGCTCTAAATTAAATGAAGCTTTGTCTGACAATTAACAATTTTAATTTTTTTGCACTGTATATATATTCATAAAAAAATATATATATAATATTACATTTTATTGCTTATTATTTAATATTTATATAATAATATACTTTTATTTTAATGCTGTCAAATGATTAATCGTGATTAATAACATCAAAAATAAAAAGGTTTGTGTTTACTTAATGTGTGTGTATATAGTTTATGTTTATTATATATACATATATATTAAGGAACACACAGCCATTAAAAAAATATATGTATAAAATAGGTATGTTTATAGATAAAAAACATATGCATATGTGTGTGTGCATTAAAATTGACAATAAATATACACAGTGCACACACATATTATGGAAACACTTTTATTTCAAATGCAATTAATCACGATTAATTATTTGACAGCGCTAATTTATTTCTATTGCACCTGTATTAAGAGTTTATTTTATATAGTTTAATTGTGCATTAAAATATAATTTATAATTAATTGTCATTGGGAATAATAGGAAAATAAGTTATACATAAATAATAAATCAAATATCTGAACATTATAATATAGAATTTATGTATACACTATATTTTATTAATATAGCTCTCTTTGAAAGAGAGTTTCTCTGTTTTATAACAGCATGTGCAAATTGACATGTAGATTTATTTTTATTTTATTTCTCCCAGTAGATAGGTGAGTGTGACCTTGGCACAGAGTAAGTGAAGAGGAACTATTGTGCCAGTGACCTTTCAGCAATTTCCAAGTGTTCGGATCAGCTAGGATATTCAGAAACAGTTAGCATCAGATTAGAGGGGCAGAGTGATCCAGACAAGTCCCGGTGGCAAGTTCTGACACTAAAATGTCACAGGCCAAAGGGTTCGGAAATGTGGATGTTGAAGTATTTTTAGGTTGACGAGTCAGAATTAGCACTTTCCTTCAGCAAGATGAGAAAGTACACAGCCGCTGATAAAAGACTGCACTTGCAGCACTCTATGTGGGCTTTTATGTGTTTTATTGTCAATTATGTTTGATGGAAAGGCAGGTATACAGTCACCTCACCATATGGCTGTCGGAAATGGAATTGCCGTGTGGATGTCACATTCATTGCCTTAACTGGATTTGCTCAGCCGACCAGCTTGCAGAGATGACCCCCCTTCGGCCTCATACAGCTCTTAAAGAGAGTCAGAATCCATGTGAATGTTTGGCTGAATGGATTTCAGAGGCCGGCGTACATATATCTATCTCCACAGCTCTTATATTGCCGTTATGACAGCAGCACTACAAATGACATTACCAGTTTTATCCTCATGAGATATGAAAGATTGCAGTCTAATTCACTAGCATGACTACTTTGGAGTACAGATCGTATCCGTTTGTATAAAAAATTCATAATGCTTAATTTCATAGAACAGATAATCCGACAAAGTTCTGTCGTTTATTCTAAAATTCTGTCTGTTCCTCACAGAAAGCTGTCATACAGTATGACTTCAGAAGACTTAGTAATATTTTTTATTATCATACACAATATGGACTTCTTTTATCTGTCATTTTTTCGTATTTTGGAGCCACAGTTTTTTTTTTGCTGAATAACTGCAAACCCATTTATACAAAAGCAGGTCTAATTCTATTTTTTATCTGAATGTCAGCCTGATTATAAATATGTTAGCATTTGATATTTCCCCTCACGATAATGTATCAAAATATTACAGTATATTGATATAAGTGCTGGCAAACAATTAATTGTGATTAATCTCATACAAAATAAAAGTTTGTTTACATACTATGTGTGTGTCAACTGAGTATATTTATTATGAATATATAAATACAAACACATGCATTTATATATTTAAGAAAAATATACTATATATATATATATATATATATATTACATATACTGTATGTATATATATCTTATACAATGATATAATAAAAATCTATAATAAAAAAAAAAAAATTATAATATACATGCATTTGTGTGTATTTATATGCACAATAAGCACAGCACACACACATAGTATGTAAAAAAAAGACTTTTATGTTGGAAGTGGTTTATCGTTTGATAACACTATTTGATATATTAAGGCATTTAGATGTAGCTTCCCTTAGGATATTTTTTTACTTAAGAAAACAAATAAAAAAATAGTGAATTAGTTTATACATCTTCCTTCCATCAACGTGTTTTTTCACTCTCAATTTGTAGCTTGGTTTTTTTTTGTTTTTCATTTTTCTTCTCTAGGCCACATTTTTCATAGGCAATGCGTCTTAATGATAAAGACCTAGGGTTAAACACATTTAACATGGGAATGAAAAGCCACAATGCTTATGAAAAACATGTACTGCCAAATATCTTATCCAAGCAATCAGATGTTTTCAGTCCATCCATAGAAGCATCATATCTACTCTAAATCGAATTCTGTGTTTTTTTTCCATACCGGCGGACTTCAAGGACATCCTAGGCTTTTTGTATAGCATTTCTTTGATGAGACGCTATACTGAGCCACAGTTCTGCGTTTGCTATGACCTGTAACCAGTATAGATTGGCAGTGTTTTTGAAAAGCAACATATGCATTTGTGTTTCTGCATGATTTTGCACTTGCACGTTTGAGATTATTTCTTTCATTTTAAACTGTTTTCTGATTATCTGAAGTTTGCATTTAATTGCAGACAATTATTTTGCCTGAAGACACCGAGGGATGTTTGGCAGTGCAGAAATCACCTCCACTCTGCTAGGATGCTCTGGGCTGTTTGCCAAATCTCTGTGATATTTTGCTCTCCACATTTCTTTCAGTATAAGTTTTTATGTAAGTATTTATGGTCTGCCAGGTATGTTTAGTCTGAGGCATATACGTCTAACCATTAAAAATAGTGAATTGTGTTTGCGTATCTTGTGCATTGGTGTGTTTGTTTGGGAAAAATTGACTTTTGAAGTATTTTGTTTTCCTACTATGGAAGTCAATGGTGACCTAAAACAGCCTGGGGCCTGTTCCATAAAACAAGTTTACCAAATAAGCCAGGCTTTTGGCAGATAGCCTGACTTATTTCAAACCAAATTAAGCGGCAATAAGTCAGACTAACTGAAATAAACCTGGCTTATTTGGTAATACAAACCTTTGTGTTCGGCAGAACAAAGGAATTTATACAGGTTTACAACTACTTGACAAAATGACTCTACATTTTAAGAAAAATTTGCTTATTTCTTATCCAAGTAATGACACAATACTGTAATAAAACCACATTAGTGGTCCTAAAAACAGGCTTTGTTTTCTATATGAAAAATGATTAATTTGTTTTCTTTTGGTTTTGTGAGTGAAACATAACCCAAACATGTTGACGGGTTTCCTAGGGTTCACCCAGATGCTGGCGTGTGAGTGAGCAGTGGATCAAGTGAGAGAGAGACTTATTGTGTATGTGAGTGAAGAGAATGATTGTGTCTGAGGAACTGGTCCAAGTCATGTAATCTTGCCTTGTGTGTGTTTGCTAGTCTTTGTGAGTGTGTGTGTGCAGTACACAGTTGAAGAGGGCTTAACAGATTGCTTGCCCATTGAGGTCTGACCTTTACTGTCAGTAGAACACTATAAAGCCGGGCGCTGTACCCTACAGTCAGGCAGAATACTAACTAGGCCAAGTCCAGCTGTGCCGGCCGTATCTCTTTGCCCAAGGTGGGGATGTGAAACTGAAGATTTCACAGCCATGTCAATGTAATGTGGAGATTTTGAGGGGCCTTTGAACTGCCCCGAAGGATAACCTCTTGGCAAAATAAGATCTAGTTTTCATCACACAGCTGGGAAGACGGATCAGAGTACTGAGACAGAAAGTATGGCCCGGAACTGATCACTGAAAAAGCCAAAGACAATGGAAAATAATGGACTGGCTCGGGAAAGCACACAGTGTGCTTCTAAACCGAGAGACGTATGATTAAGAATGGATCAGTAAGGCTGACTAGTCA
>JAUCNO010001758.1:21351160-21361529 GCA_032353835.1 Enteromius viviparus
TAGATAGATAGATAGATAGATAGATAGATAGATAGATAGATAGATAGATAGATAGATAGATAGATAGATGTTTATTTAAAAAGAAATACATTTCAATAAGAATAAGTAAAAAGTACAAAATAATAATAATAATAATCTGTGATAATTGTCCACTAGTTTTTCAAATATCCCACCAATTGTCAGGATAGTGTGTCATTTTGCACATTCTGAGTAAGGAGGCAGTGTAAATATGAAATGGGTGCAACGAGAGGGGAAAATGCCAGCATCCTAACAACCTTGCCTCACGAATAACAAGACATACTGTGTCATACATAAGAATGTTTGAACATACACAGCTGTATGAATGTTATTATTATTTTTGGTGGTCCCAACCCATCTGTCATCAGTAGTGACAGGTTCAGATTGCGTCTGTCACACTGCAGGCTGTTTGAGGACCAAATCTTTTCCCTATCTCAGAGCGCTATGACATTAAAGTGGTGTTTAGAGTACTGACTGTCCTCAGTTTGCCCTCTATACAACAGCACCCGTTTAGTTAAAGTCACAGCTTTTTCTTGTAATGCGCATTTATTTTTTTACCTTATTTGTCCAAGAACTCCCAAACCATTCATTAATTTTTCCAAACCCTTCCAGTGATTGGTCGACTTTCAAGATGGTGTACAATATGTATGTGTTTGTGTACCAGAACAATCCCTTAAATGAATTTGCTCAGTGGTCAGTTTCAGGTTGGATTTTGCTTTTTTAATTCAAAGCTCATTTCTCTATTTAAACTGCAATGAAACCTGGTTTTGCTTCAGGGCACTGCGTTGGACAACATACAAATGTAAACGTTAAAAAAAGGCTGGAAATCAAAGCCACAGATTTCCACTGGGTTTCATCATTGATTTCTCCATGCCACTTGCTATCTCAGCAAATTCTCACTGGTTTGCAATGCAAATGCTGAGACAACGGTGTGTGCATCATCTAAACCTCACCAAAGCAAGGCAAATATGTGATCGCAATGTGTACTCGCCGGTATTACAAAGTCTGTTTGTATTGTGCTGGGTATCAGTGCTCCACTGGAGGTCCCTGCATGCGGAGCCTTTAGTGCGTCTTTGCGAGGTTCAAAGACTTCAAGAAATTATGAATGTAAATGGAACAACACAAATGTGACATGAGGAGAATCATACACGAGCCTCCCTCCCACTGCGAGAATCAGTGTGCAGCGTGACTGTCTTTTATGTCGAATTGTAAATAAATCAGTCAGCCTTGCTTTGAAAAGTTACTGTTTAATGAATGCAGATTAGTTGTGGAGGGACTTTCAGATAACTGTTGTTAATGCTCTGACACTCTTAAATATTGTTTCGCTTTACCCTAACGCTAGTTTTCCATTGTTTATTTGGATAAAGTTTTTATGGGATGTTTTAACATAGTTAAGGGAAGTCAGCACAGCCGGTACCCATTGGCACTCATTAGTATTATTGCCCTCTAGCCTATTAATTATTCCTAATTTCCTTTATCCGCCTCGGCATAAATACCATCATCTCACTCTTCTCAGTATCTAGTTACGCATGATCCCGCCTTCCTCCCCTTTTCTGCCTTTTCCTTCGCACCTTCAAGGGGGGCGAACGGGACTGAGCACCGAGCTCTGCCCTCGCTGGGGTTACTCTCAGCAGGGCTCGGGGTCCGCCGAGCTCCCGGCTCGCTCCCCGGACAGCACGCCAAATTTGCTTATTTAATTTAATAAAGTAGGAAATCATGCATATGCAGTCGAATGATAGAAATGTAGTATATTAGAATGTAATTGTGGGGCAAAAAGTCTGAGAACATCAGTAAAATGTTTCAGTTCTAATACACATTATGATTTTTTAGTTATTATCTAATATCTAATCAAATCTTCTTTAAAAAAAATGTTTTAATATTGACTAATACTAATTAAATGATATTAATAATTAAAGCTTGTCTAATTAGTGCCTTATGACAGTTTTTTTTAAAGAAGCTCATATTCTAGTCATATCAATATTGCAACTTCTGCATAGTGCATGTATGTGCTCAAATATAATACATTTTATTGAAGGTCTCAGACTTGGTTGAAAAAAAAGTTTTTATTATTATTAATAATAATAATAATAATAATAATAATATGTTCAACATCTACATGATATGCATTCAAATTTAGTGTGAAATGCCTCCACACCTTGGGTGACTTGGGTCACACGGATTTCTCTGCCTCCGTTATGTATCTTTCTCAGCCTCGGCTCGTTTTTTTAAAACTGTTTTGCTCCACCCGGTCTATGAGGCGCTAAACCCTGCTAGCATCAGTGCGCGAGAGTGTTACGTTCATTGTCTGTTTTGGTTTCGTTTTCATGTCTTCCTGTTTTGGTTAAATTTTAATTTAGTTCCTGTTTGTCCTTATTTGGTCTTTCCTGTCATGTGATTATTAGTTAATTCAGTTCCACCTGTGTCTCCCCAGCTGTCGTCGCTTTAGTCATTAGTTCGTTGTGTATAAATACCATGTCCTTTGAGTTCAAGTTTGTCTGTCAATGAATGTGTGTTACTTCGTATCTCATCTTGGATTGTTTGTATCTCCTCGTGTTTTTGTTATTATTAAAAGACTATAAGTTTATTCGAATCGACGACTCCTACGTTCTCTTTCACCTTGCACCAGCAAGCATAACAGAGAGAGGCCGAGTGTGTTCACTCCGCTCCGCATTCAACTAAAAGTTTTATTTATTAATTTTTTTAATAATCAAATGTCTCCGTGTTGCGCAACACAGCGAATCAATTATGAAATTCATGCCAACTATTTTAGTAATTGATTTTTATCTATTTAATTGATTCGTTGTTGCAGCTCTGATTCAAAGATCCAGTTTTTTTCCATTTTGCAGTTGTATGTTCTGGATATGTGGCCTTGCTTGCTTATTGTCCAAGAGCATCCTTTCCATTCTCACGCTCTGTGAGTGAGTTGCTTTCAGCACTTTACAGTCCCACACAGCTCCCACTCAAGACCTTGAGACTTCGACTAATCAGATTCAGGTTTAGTGCACACTACCTCTGAAGATGATAGCGCTGTGGCCTTATTTTGGATATGCTGTCATTTGAAGGCTAGTTATATCAAGGAGTTCGAAAAAAAGTTTAGACAGAAACTATTTTTTTACACAAAGCTGCAAAAAAATTATTTGCAGAAGAACCAGAGACATCACAATACTACAAATGATTTAAAAAAAAGTTAGTTGGATTGAAAGTTGTTGAAAGTCTTGAATATCTAACAAGTGCATGTAGGTTACAGTACAACACAAAATCAAAAGAAACAAAATTTAGGTTTTTTTTTGTTGGACAGTTAAAATGGACAGTATTTTATTTATTTATTATTTATTTATTATTAATCATTAAAAATACAGCAATAAATTAACATTTTTAATTTTAATTAAAAATAACAATGCTTATTTAAAATTCTTTTGTAACAATGTGCTGTCACTTTTGATTAAATATCCTTTCTTTTTTTCATAATTCTAAAAAATAAATAAATAGAAAATCTGGCAACACTTTAGAATAGGGAACACTAATTCACTATTAACTATGACTCAGTAATCAGTAAATACGTAATTTTTTGCTTATTACTAGTTAGTAAGGTCATTTTTAAGTTTGGGATTGGGTTAGGGATGTAGAATAAGGTATTAATATGTGTTTAAATACTACTAATAAATGGCTAATATTCTAGTAATATGCATGCTAATAATCAACAAGTTAAGAGACCCTAAAATAAAGTAGAGCCTCAGTCTTGTAAACCCAGTGTCCCTTGAATGATCCTCTCGGGAGGCAAGAATGACCCTGTGGTCGTGTGGGGTTTTTATCAGTCAAGCCCTGTAACCTCTCCAGAACACTTGAGGCATCTTCAGCACTGGGCCGGAGTAAAACCGGGATGCTGACTTCAAGCACACACCTGTAGACAAATGTTTTTTCTCATAAATGTTGTAAGCATTTACTCTGGGGTCACAGAATTGCAAACCCTAAAGGTCAAAGGTCTAATGGTGTGGTATAATCAGAATTCAACAAGCTAAGAGAGAGAGAGAGAGATGTCAGTGCATTGGTGTTAACTCTATAATCTCATCTTTTATCAAACTTGTTTTGCTTTATTGTGGTACTATCGATTATTTTCTCTTCCGAATGTTTCTGAGATTCTTGAGAGAAGCCGGCCCTAGTTGAGAAGTGTGTAGTTATGCTTGTACCTGCTCCGAACAACAATGAAGAATTTCACAGCTGGTCTGCAGTATAACCGCCCAAGACAGGAACAATGTATTATTTCCTCTCTGCGCTATAGGCAGAACATTTACTGAATAACACAAGATAAAACATAGCTACCTTTGACAGCTGCTTAGGCATGACATTTTTTCATTTCATTTCATTTCTTTCCTTCCTGCTTTAAATTTTTCTTTTCCCCTACATTTAAAGTCAACATAAAAACAAAATGGATAAGACGAGAAACGTGCTTTTTTCATATGCATTTCTGGACTTCTTCTGCAAGATTAATCAGTGCATGTTATTTTAAAGGGAAAAAAATGCATGGCATGTATAGACAAATACATACTTTGTGTCGACTTGTGAAGAATGTCTTATATATGCAACTCTTTTCAAAACAATATTGGCTTTGATGTTAATGTTACAGGTATCTCTTTTCGTATAGCAGTGATATAATTTCACCACATTGATTTCTGTTTTCATTTCGGTTAGAGGAGCACATCACAGGTTTTATAGACAATCTCTTCCTTTGATGTTTTTATACATATTCCATATGTTGTCTTTTTTATCTCAGGCACTGTGCTGTGAAAAAAAGAGAATCTACTCAACGTGCATCAGAAAAAAAAAAATCAATATAGAGGCCCCTCAGTTATGATTTTGGTTCTGATTCAATTCTGGGACGCAGATTGTATAAATACATTTCCGCAGGTTTCCTTTTATAGTCAATGTTAGCCTTTGACATGTCTGAAGTGCGGACTAAAACAAGCATGTAAACAGACAAAAGCTCTGTTTCGAAACCTAGTGTGTTGCCTCATTGCCTACTGCCTGCATAATCAGTGGTTTGCAACAGAATACATCGGCGCTCTGCATGACAGACTCGATTCAAATGATTTCACTGGAGTTTGGCATGAGCATGTTGGCACAATAACCTAACATAAGCACATAACACATTATTATTGCAATTGAAGTATTCTGTTGATGATTTTGATGTACTGTATATTGAGCAACATTTCTCCTGCCATCGTACATTTCTTAATTTTTTCATTTCTTAACATTACCCTTTTTTTAAGAAATAAGTGCTTTTATTCAGCAAGCATTCATTTGATTGATTAAAAGTAACAGTAAAGACATTTAGAATGTTGTAAGATTTCAAATTTGTAAAAATTGTAAGATTCTAATAATTTTTCACAATGTTACTATTTTACTGCATTGTTTGATCAAATCAGGGAGCATGAGAGACTGCTTTCAGTAATGGACCATAACTTTTGAATGGTAGCATGTATTTTGGAAGACAGGATATTGGAATATTGGGATACAGGATATTGGGATGCCTTCATACATTATGGAACAACTGTTGTGTATTGAGCGTACTTACAGTATAATAAATTAAAACGTTTTCTAGATAGACAGCTCACTAGTTTTTTTAGAATGAAGCGAATGTGTAAGAAAGACAAAAGGAAGAAAAAACTAGGATGACAAGTGTAAGCAACAAAGAATAATGGATATTTAATGAAATTTTCAGCATTTCAGAATCCTTGAGAATTAAAATGCCGCTACGTCAGCAAAAGAAGACATCAGCAGTTATGTGAAAGTGAGTGTGCTCATCTAACAAAGAGTTTCCTAACACAGCTGTCAGAGCACCAAAACTGTGATTGATTCTTCTGTAATTGCTGCTGCTTTATAAAAAAAGGCAGATTTAAGTTTATTTATGTCAGAACGATTCTTATTAGGTTGTCATAATGGATATCTCATTTGTATAACATGTTTGTCTGATACTCAAACTGCTTTGTAAAATGTGGGGTTTAAAAAACACATTTCTAGTTGGATGAGTCACTTTCAGAGTCAGAGTGTGTGTGCGTGTTTGTATGTGTGTATATATATATATACTGTATATATATATATATATACATGCACACACACACACACACGCGTGGGTTATGTATAAAAAGAACTTTATTATACATATTATTATCGTCTTATTTCGATAAGGTTAAAAATACCAACATTTCTGAATCTCTCAAATCTTTTCATAAGACCTGGAAACCTTTTTTAGATCACATAAAAGGCTTACTCTGTTCTCCTAAAATCACCATTTATACGCGTTAATTAACTTGTCTTGGAAAGAGAGGAATGTTCATTTATTTTTATGTATTTGCTTATCTTTGTTTATTTTTTTATATATTTTTTAGTTCCTTTTTATTTCATTTATTTTCATTATTATTTATTTGTATTTTCTCTAGGTTTAATATTTAAATATCTTTTGGGTGGGAGGGTTTTAAGTAGGTTTATATTGAGACGATCTGTAATTTATTATTTTTCATTGAATACTTTATGTATGGTCTTGTTAAAATACCAAAACATGATTTTTGAAAATAATAATAAGATAAAAATAATTCTGTTATCATTTACACATCTGTGTATCATACCGTCTATTGTGGAATTGCAAAAGAATATTTTTCAAAGAACGCTGTGTGCCAAACAACATTGGAATTTATTGACATTGGACAAAGCAAAAGCACTAAAGACATTTCCCAAAATATATTCTTTTGTGTGCACAGAAGAAAAGAAAGTACAGTAAATGAGTAAATGAGAGAGTGTTCTTTTTTTTTTTTTTGGTGTACTGTCCCTTTAAATTGGGATTTTCATTGAACTCTAATACATTTAACTGTTTATTGAATGAATTTATTACTATGCTGTTTGCTGCTGTTTTATTAAAGTAATTTAAAACACATTGTAATACACTATTTTAAGAAGTGGCCGATTGCTTTAAAACTGTGACCTAGCAGTTAGTTCACACACGACACAAAGCTGTCACTGGGACAGTACCTCTTCAGAAATCTGCCCATTAGGGATAAATAAGATATAAAGGTGTACTGTTTGAAAGTTATTGGCAGTGTGAATCCAGCTTGTGTCATTTCCTGACCCTGTATCCCTCTCTCTACAAACATAGGTAGTAGAGTAGAAAGGTCAGGAAAACACTTAGAAAACAATTACATTCTGAAATAACTGCTTCCATACCCTAATTCTAAAAAAAAAAAAAAATAATAGCAATAACATAAGATGACCTTTTTGCTGATGTACAAGCCAGTGAAGAGTGAAGTTGTGGGTGGAGCTTTAATTCAGCTTTTCTGATCGGCCATTTATGAGGTATCCATCAGCAGAGCGTATATATGAGGGCGATAAATCTGGCACTGGAAGGACGTGTGTGTTCTCGCCCTCCGAGTGGTTTGTATTGCCTGACTGTCGGCTTGATGGATGGTCTTCCGTTCCTGGCGGGTTCGCCAGGTCTCGCGGCAGCAGCAATGTCAGCATGTAGCTGGCCAACAGCAGAGCCATAAACAAATTTGATTGACGGCTCGGACCCGCCCTTTCTACCCAACCTGGACACAGAGGGATTTCAGGGACGTAGACACTTGTTGAGAAGAGCCAGGGTGGAAGCTACACATTAATGTCACAAAACAACGGCGCGGGTTTCAACCCAGCTTTTATTGCAGTCTGTTGATGTGGAGTCTGACGGAAGACAGCGCGGCCTGTCACACAAACCCACTTCACTAAATACATGCGGTGTGCATATTAATGGACGCTGTTGATGGAGATGGAGAGCTCTTGCGGATATCATAAATATGCAAAGATTCCCATTACTTTGCTTGGATGGGGTTTTTAATTTTGGTGGGGGTAATTTATGTATTTAGGCTTGTCAGATGAACGGAGAACAATCGTCAGGTGCCTAAAATGAGTGGCTGCAGCTCTTTGTGTTGTTAGTGCATGTGATAACAGACGAAAAGTGACATGATGAACTGGGTTTAAGACAGTCGCTGAAGGCATGCAGATTGAAATGGAAATGAAAATCGATCAGTGGTAGAAGAGCCCTTAAATTGTGACAGACTATGGAAATGTGAGATTGTTGTGTGTGCAATAATCTAAATGCGTCTCATTTATATTTGGGGTGCCAGGTGTTTGGCTGAGCGATACAGTACTGTATGTTGAATATTCACAATGTATTTGCTAGTGAATTTTGAGATTAGTTTTCTTACTAATTTGTCAATTTGGCTGTCTTTTCTTGTTTTCCGATCCAAAGGAGCATTAAATTCACTCATTTTCACAAAGCAGAACAGATTTTCTGTTTTACACAAACATCTATACAATCCTTTTGCAGCATCATTTAAAAAAAAAAAAGATTAACGTTTACATTTTTATTACATTTATTATTATTCATTTTCATATTGGTGCATATGAATGGAAATGATTAAATATTATTTGTGTTCATCAAGTGAGAAAAACATGCATCAAAGACATAATTTTTTCTATATTTTACTTTTTTATTTTGGTTATGTATGTATAGTATATATATATACATGAAGAGTTTATTTGCAAAAACAGACAACTTAGCTGTATTTTATTTTACCTAATCAAAATAACCCAACTGTAGTTTGAATGAGATTAATTGAAATGCAATGAACAACGAAAAAAAATTTTATCTGTTTTTGCAAATGAAATCTTCATATATAATTTAATTTTACTATTACATCTATAACATATTTGTAACACTTTACAATAAGGTACCATTTGTTTAAATGAGTTAATTTAACTAATATGAACAAACAATGAACAATGCATTTATTACAGTATTTATTCATCTTTGTTGTTTATTGTTAGTTCTTGTAAGTTCACACTACATTAACTAATGTTAACAAACACAACTTGTGATTTTAATAATGCATTAGTACTGAACCATGCTGTTGAACTATTGTTTATTCTTAGTTCATGTTAACTAATGTAGTTAACTACTGTTAACTAATGAACCTTACTGTAAAGTATTACCACATTTTTACTATTTTTGGCTGCAATGAAATGTTGGATCCTCTTCATCTTTTGAAGCCATTTAGTATATTAATATAATTCTAAAATAAATATATATTATAAACAAAACATGAAAAGCACATTGTTCGTTGTAATTAACCCAAAAATAAAAGATAAATAGGTTTCAGTATTTTTACTAAATAGACGTACACCAGCTCATAATCCCAGAAACACTGCTTCTTCCTGTATCTGTCCACTAGTTTCAAACCTTTTCCGTCTGATTGTTTTGTGAACACAAGTCTTTGTGACAGACTGTGTTTGGTGTGTTATATCAGCGAGGAAACAGCACTTTCTGCCCTGCTAAACATTCTTTGCGGTTGTTTAGGTCTGGTTGTTTGACTCTTTATAAAGAGTTACAGTGGTGTTCCCCCTGAGAGGACGGGAGAGCAGGGAGACGAGAAGAATGGCTGCTGTGCAGATTGCTTTGAGGATAGATTGCCAGTTTCAAACTGCCATAGACACAATCAAAGTCTCATTGCAGCAGAGGTGATTTTCTACATCCCCTACTTGTCGCATCAATCAAAATGCGCCTAATGAAATAACACATTAATCCCTGATGCACAATGTCTGGGAACAAATGTCATACTCTTTGCATTGTAATACCAGTGACATTGAGGTCTTATTGTTGTTTAATCTTTCAGGTATTTTGCTTATTACTATACCTTTCAGAGGTGCCTAAAAATTAAAGTGCCATTGTGGTCTTGTTTTTAAGTGTGTGCTCATCTGATAGATGGATGTTTTTGACCGTTGCATCATATCTTTTTGTTTTTCTAATGTCTCCCTTGTGAGCTTATTTTGTAACAGCAAAGCAAACTGCAGAATTCATCTTGAGACCCCTGCAGTTTTTATTTTATTTCATTTTATTTTATTTTATTTTTTGTGCTTCGTTTCAGTGTTTTTGAATGCACATGTGTTCCATCTTTCGCCTTCTCAAACAAAGCCCTGATTGATTAATACAGAAATATTGTTTCTATAAGTGAAATCACAGTAAATGATGCTGAAAAAGAAATTGGTACAGGAACTACTTTTCAAAAAATTTTAATTCCAAAATAACAAATTTCACAAATACACTCAACAAAAATATAAACGCAACACCTTTGTTTCTGCTCCGATTTTTCATAAGGACTTAAAGATCAAAAATTCATTCCAGATACACAATATTACTATTTCTCTCCACCATTGTTCACAAATCAGTCTAAATGTGTGATAGTGAGCACTTCTGCTTTGCTAAGATAATCCATCCCACCTCACAGGTGTGCCACATCAAGATGCTGATCTGACATCATGAGTAGTG
>JAUCNO010001758.1:21363153-21373866 GCA_032353835.1 Enteromius viviparus
ATAATTAGTATAATTGTGATTATATTGTGGTTTGTTTTAATACAGTGTTTATCCAACAGGTAAATACACATTTAGTACATTCATATGACACACAGGTTAACGTAAGTAACGGTACATTGATGAGTGTTATTGTATTTGTATGGCTCTATGAACATCTTTTTAAAAGACAATGCCTCCACCTAAAACTGTCAGATGGTGTCGCTATTGGACGCGTAATAATTTCGAAGTGATTTGCGCATTTATACCTCTTAATTTATATGATTTTATATTCATTTTGTGATGACACACTTCTCTTGCCTCGTACAAAAAAATACTAATTTAAACATAAATTACTAAAACTTCTTGAATTTAACCTGTGCGAACTTTAGCGAACTTCGTGTCACACTTGTAGGCTGCACAGCGGGTCATTTTTGAAGTGGAGCTACCAATCCCTGTAGCGCAGACGTTGGAGCCCTCTGTTGGTAGGGAATAGTAAATTGGGGATCAAACACTTCCGGTGGCTTCACTGCTTGACGGCAGTTTAGAACGCAATGAGCGATCCAGTCATTAAATATAGATCAGTGATATAAACTCAAAATTCTGATTGGCAACTTTACATCTGGAGTGTGAGATATAAAGACACATTAACTTGTCTGAGAAAAACTCATAGTTATGATTTTACAATTTACATTTTACAATTCTGACTTTTATTCTCACATTTGTGTGTTTGTCTCACAACTTGTCAGAATTGCAGTGTTTTAACTTTGCAATTCTGAGAAATATCATTAAAATAACTGAGAATTGCACGTTTTTCACAACTGCACATTGGCTATTTTCTCAAAATTGTCAGTTTCTATTTTGCAATTCTGCATTTATATCTCGCAATTGTGGAAAAAGTCAGAATTGCTTCAGTACAAAACCTATTAGAAAACTTATACTTAAGTTATTTTAAACTCTAACAATATAACTATTTTTTGACAGAAATGGTACAATATTACTGTATTTGCCGTGTAAATATGTGCACCTCAGTCTTGTATTTAAAACCAACAGCAGTGTGAGTTCAGCGAACCTCCGGGAATTCATCAGAAGATTTCTGCAGGTTGCATATGTTGGTGTTGTACTGGAAATCCATAATGTAAAAAGCACGAACAGAGCAGATCCCTGGGATGGCCCATTGTTCCTCAGCATCTCCTACCAGCAATCCGAGAACCTCACAGACTGCCGACTGTCAGCCTTTGATTTGGAAAAATTGCTGGTATTGCCCAGGACACTTGATACAGAATACCACTGTAAATGATTTATTCATAAATCGCTTTTTTTGCCTTGTGCTGCTTTAAAGAAAAAATGATGTTGACTACACAGTTGATCAATATTTTTCTATTCTGTTGGGTCACATACTGGGAGAATGATTGCCTTGCTCAGCGTTAATTAACTTTTATTATTAGAGACTGAATTAGCGTGTTGATTGCTGTATAGAGGAATTAAAAATAGCTCAAGATGACCTTTCTTTTTCATCGTTCTTCTCCATCGTATTTTCGCTCACATGCTATAGTATAAAACAAGGTGCCCTAATTTTTAAAGCTGAAATACGAATGTAATATGGTGACAAACTGTTCTGTGTTAATTATTAAATGTGTTTGGATTCATTTACATGCCGCTGAGGCCAAGAAGTCACTAGGGAAGGTGGTGGTTATCCAGTTTTATAGTTTAACACTTCAAACAGCTCATTAAGATTCTGCTAAGAATCACAGGTGTACATAAAGATGTGATATGAATACAGGACTTATGTCCCTCCAAGGACCAAAAATGTGGTTCATATTCAAACAAGCTTTGAATACAAATGTTCTAAACACTTGCTGAGTTAAATAGTAAGGTGATGGTTAATAGTAAGTGGAAAGGAAGTGTGAGTTTTCTGTTCCACAAATGAGTGATTTGAACCCATTTTCCTGTCACAGTTCCAAAATACATTTACATAATCCCAGTGCCGGTTCCACATCGGAGATGAACCTAACTGATTTGTTTTGTCATCGGATCCCTGTCCGTGCATAATTATCAGAATGTCTCAGACGTCGCTGCCCTTTCAATGTCATCACACATCGATTCACATTCCGGCGCCGTGGGTTCATCTGACTCTGATATGCTGTGATTAAGATAATTAATCTGAAATAAGGATCTTCATCTGGATTTGGCGAGAAGTAATTATAGTGATGATTTGCAAGCTATCAGAATGACCGGGGCATTATGGCCGTATGGCACCGCAACCAAATCAACGCAGTGTTGCAATCAGACACGCTTCACTTGAACCATTTCTATCGCTCCCCCTCTCTAAACAAGCGCCGCAGCTTTTGCTCTGTGTATTATGAATACCCTGTTATTTCCTATTGCGGGTGGATCAGCGTTCGAGCGAGTTCAAACAGAGAGAAAGATAATTGAGTGGATAATCATTCGTGTGGTTTTGCTCCTGAATTTAGCCATGAACTTTTCAAGCAAGGATTCTGAATGAAAGGCTTTGACATTTATTGTGGGCAGATGTGATGCAGAGCTAAACAATATGGATTTCCTTCTGCGATTAAGCAAGGTCGGTGTATTGACACAGATGTCATTAAATAGTTAATTGAGCCTTTCGATGGTCATGTTTGCTCTAATTAATTACTGCTGATGCTGTAAGTGTTAATAATGCTGACTAATGCCAAAGCTTATGGGTAAATGAAATTATGTTGTTGTTGTTGGTTTTTTTACTGTATCTGTATGCAACATGAAAGAAAATGCAAATGCGCTTAAACAATGAGCTGACCATCAACCATACACAAGAAAATTATATCAGACATTTACATTTAACCATTTAACTTACTAAATGATAAGATATCTTAAAATTATTTAACTTTTATTTCAAGTCAACACACAAATAATTTTATTTTGTTATTTATTCTTTTTTTTTTAAGGATGGGAATCTGTTGAGCTCATAAACCCAAAAATATAAACATAATTATGTTTCTGCTTCCATTTTAATAAATTGGCTCATGATCTGTTAGGCATGTAGAGTTTAAAACTTAAACAAATATGACAATTAAATTTTTATGGCTAGCATACAAAAACAGGCTAGAATGTGTCCATTTTCATTATATATATACATATATATATATGGGGGGTTTTTTGCCACCCAAAACTACCATACCATTATCACAAATCTTTTGGTTACAATCCCAAAAAATATG
Source organism: Enteromius viviparus (assembly GCA_032353835.1). Classification (NCBI taxonomy): domain Eukaryota; kingdom Metazoa; phylum Chordata; class Actinopteri; order Cypriniformes; family Cyprinidae; genus Enteromius; species Enteromius viviparus. The sequence continues at coordinate 21,366,348 of JAUCNO010001758.1, forward strand.
TATATATATATATATATATATATACATATAATACATAGTATATTGGGGAGATATAATTTCTGTATGCATCAACGCTAATAAATAGATCTTGCCAATATTGATGCTTTTACACCTTTATAAAAATGCCATGGGGTGAAAATTCCTCTAGCAATTCGTCAATGAATACTCAGCTCATAAAAGTTTACTTTTGATTCAAAAAGTCTTTTGTAGTTAGAAAAGTATTTTTCCAGAAGCCCATAACATCATCGCAGTTCTTTGCCATGTTGCTTTTTTACATTCTTATTGTGAGTGTATACGTTTGAAATCATAGTTCTTTGTTAATGTAGGTTAAAGTCTCTTTTCATTCTTCTGAGACTCAGGAGTGCAGAGACAGAGCAAACATTTCTTTATACCTCTCCTCTTCTTCCTTCCCCGTACCTCATGTCTCTCCCGCTCTCTGTCTCCTCCCTGCCTGCTCCCTCTTCCTCCTTCTCCCAGAGCAGTGTCTTTTAAGTATCTTGCCGTCTTCTCTTCTCTCCTCTCTTCGGGTCACAGACATCAAAGAGAAGTGCGCAGAATGCCTCTTTATTCTGACAACAGCCCGAGAGAGTATCTGACTGCAGAAAACGGCAGCAGCGGTGGCTCAGGAGAGGAGAGACGAATGAAAGGCGTTTATTGTAAGCAAAAAATAGGATACAGTTTAATTTAACGGTCCATTAACAATCCATTAATTTAATAAATATGCAAGTGTGTGATTAAATGGAGAGGTGGTATAATTGTGACGGCGGTGATTGAGATCTGAAATGCATTCTGTATGCACATCTGCGATCTCAGCCGAGACGGGTCTGAACAAGGTGTCGTGACAGGTGTCAATCAAAAAGAGAAAAGTGGCTACTCTCAATGTTGTCAATGCAGTCAGTCAGTGCTACACAAAAATGTCCTCAGTTCGCATAATATTGGGTGGTCCTGCTGCTGTTCCTGTTGAGATGAATGTGAATGCTAACTGATCGCTTTCTTCAGGTATTATACTGTACACCTCCTTGTGCTAAAAAGCTCAATTAAAGGGACAGATCACCCAATAATTAATATACTGTCACTATTTACACACCTTAGTTGCAAACCTCTATGACTTTCTGTTATCTGCAGAAGATATTTTGAAGAATGCAGTTTTGGTTCTTATTGACTTCTATAGTTTTTTTCTTTATTCATTACAATGGAAATCATTGCACATTCTATCATTTGCAAAAGGGTATATGAGAAATGTCCCCTAAGTGTTGCTAAAACACAGGTTCAATATGTAAACCCTGGCACATTTTTATTATGTTGACATAGGTACATATTGCTGTGTTTTTACTATGTTGCTTGAGGTATGTATTGCGACACTTCAGAATTCAAATATCTGGGGACTGTTGCTAAAAGCTAATGCTCTATCATGTTGGAAATATGCCCTACACCAATTCCATCCCTAAACCTATAGCCAATAATGTTAACAAAACTGATTTAAAAATGCACTTGTTGATGCAACAATGTAATTTCAACTTTATTTTACATAGATTTGAACTGTTTTGTCGAACCATAGTTACACAGTATTTGAACTGGAGCTACTTGCTTCTCAAGTACATCTCTGTAGTCTGTTAGCTACCTACCAAACCTACCCATAGATATGAAGCTGGATATGTGTGATGCTAACATTCAAAAGCATCAGTTTTCAAATCCACCATATTAATATAGTTTTGTTTGTTTAAGTCATAACATGATATTCTTCAAGTATTTGTGCGAAAATTACATTTTACTAATCAAAACTCTGTAAATTCATGTGAAAAGGTGTAAAAGTTTTACTGCCTCCAGAGTTCATTTCTTTTGGAAACTATAGTAATGTGTACTTGTTAGTGGGCCTATGTATTAAAAGTGCATCTAGGCACGTTTATGCCATGAGACCAGGAAGTCCATTGTGTTGAAGGAATTGATATTTTTGTGTAAATGATCACTTTATGCAACCTCTAACCTCAAGCTGGTGTTACTCCCCTTTATTTTTTTTCTCTATACACCATTTAAACACTGAGAAGAGTTTCTGGATCGTTTTGCTATGAAAGCAGCACAGGTAGCTTCGCTCTGATGGATGATCCACTAAGCTGAGCAGAAACCTTGAGTGTCAGCCACAAAACCTTGAGACGGGGAGCACATAATGAACCTCCCCTTCAGCAAGCCAAGGAAAGAAAGAGAGGAAAGAATGAGAAGAAAGACGAGATAAATAGACAAGGCTTGGAGGAGAGGGAAACATTTGCATTAGTATGGCTGCATCCCAATACACATACATACAAACATACAGTATGCTTGAGCAAAAGTTATGAACTGGAGGGTCACGACTACTTTAAATGTGGGTTCACTTGCAATGAGGATAAATATGTCAGCTTTTGGCATTTCGGTCCAATAATGAGTAAAGAAAAGCTCAGCCCTGCTTCTGAAAACGCCTACTTCCCTAATGTAATGTATGCCAAAGTGAGCTGAGGAGCCATCAGATTGGAAAAGAGAAAAAAATGTAATAACTGAGTGGCTATTTTTAAAGTGTCCTGTTTTCAGCTATGTTGTACACTGCTGAAAGGTCATTTTCAAAAATCTGTAGTAGAGTCACTTTAAGTATTAGTTGTTTTTGAGTGTTTTAAGTGAAGGGTAAATTGTTCATGTTATGCTATACACTACAATTCAAAGGTTTGGAGTAGGTAAGATTATTGGAACAAGCCTCTGGATGGAATACTTTTTTTATTTTTTTTTTTATTTAGGTGTTTTCTATTTTAATATATTTTAAAATGTGATGACAAAAAAGGATTTTATAGGATCCTTCAGGATTTGTTGGTAAGGAAACCTTTCTTATTATTATCATCATTACTATCATCAATGTTGTTAAAAACTACACTTAATATATAGTATATGTGGGAATAATTATATATTTTTTCAAGATTCTTTGTTGAAAAAAAATTGAAAGCATAATTTATTATAAACAAGAATCTTAATGATATATATATGATATAAGTCTTTACTGTCACTTTCGAAATTATTTACATTTCATTTAAAAATAAAACATGAACTGTATACCAACTGTACTACTAATTGAACTAATAAAAAAATATTACCGTTGCATAATTTAAAGCAATAGAATGTTGGTAATGAAACACTTTTTAGTCCCCATTAACTTTCATTGATTTTTTTTCTCCATGCTATGTAAGTCAATGGCTACCAGTAACTGTTTGGTTACCAACATTCTTAAAAAACATCTTGTCCAGCAGAAGAAAAAAATTAGGCTTAGAACAATGTGTGGTACAAGTAAATGATTAATTTGTAAATGAATATGAAGTTGATATAGCATCTCTAGTCAAAGAACATGATGCACACATGCATACCTAAATATCCCACTTCATCAATTGAAATGTTAAATGTTAATTTGCTCATTGTAGTAATATTACTATATACGCTACATACTAAACATACAGAAGCAGATTAGCTATTCTGAACATAAGCTTTACGTTTGTACTGTATATAGGACACATAGTGTGAGAATTGGGATGCAGCGTGTGTGTCTGAGAAATAAAGAGAGATATGGGTGCTTACAAAGCATGTAGCGTCCGTCGCTAGCTGCCAATTGGAAGTAACGTACTGCCTGCAAGAGCAAATTAGCCTCCAGGGAGTTCTTCACCTCAAATTGAAATTGACAGCAGGTGACGCTCACAAACTCATTAAAATACCTCTGGCAGAGGTCGGCCTTATGCTGGGCCAGCACAGGCCAGACAGTCTATCAACAGGGAGGAGATAAATTAAATATTTCATCCAGGGCCGAAAAGGCATTTCTGGCCTTTCAAATTATTTAACTTGGTAACTTGTCCAGAGAGTTCAAAGTATTCTGCCTGGTACGACCTGCTAAGTTGAAACCCTGTGTGTTATTTATTGGCCGTAATGTTTTTATAGCTGCTTGGCCGGTGCGTTTACAGGCGAGGTGCTGTGAATCTCATTTAGAGAAGGCTAATCCGATGTTCTTAGTAAAATTGGCCACATTCGTGCACCGCTTTTGAGGCATTTGGCTTGGAGAGTCTGCTATGCGGTCAAGTTTTGGTCTGTTTGGATGAGAGGATGTGCCTCAGTGTTCATCCTACCCATATGGCAAGTGCTAGTCATTTTTGTTTCTTTTTGTCTCTCTCTCTCCTGCTTTCTCAATTCATGACAAGCAGCACAGCTTGTGCTCGCCAGCCATTTAGCATTTGTAATATCGACTGTTGATCTTTTGTGATTCAGTTTAATCCACTCGACTCGAGCGACGTGCAGTGTGTGGCATGCATGAAGGGAATTAGGTTTTTCTCAGGCAGGACTTCAGATCCAAAACAGTGACTGCTGGGATAGCTCCTAACTGTGATGAAAGCTTCACATGTGACTGATATGAAACGCTTCACACAGGTAGCAACTCGTCGCACAACCTCCTTTGGAAACAGTTGAGAGCTTCACGAGAAGAGCGCTGTCTTTATTTATAGTGCCTTTGACACATTCAGGCATGTTTACAGAAAATAGATTTGTACGCTTCTGTTTTTGTTTTGTTATCACAATTATTTGCAGTAGTCATTTGTGCAACAACCCAGTGTCTAACAACCCAGTGCTTTAACAAGAACAGAAATATATAGCACATACTGTACATACAGTACAGTGTATAATAAGAATGTTATACATTTCTATACCATTAATATACTGTACTGTACTGTAAATGTTAATGTGTATTTATAGGGTCTAAAATGTGAGGCAGTTTTTGCACTGATGCAAGGCTTATGTACGATCTTAAAGTTTTGGTCATCAAATTAAAGTGCATTTCTAACTTGTATTTTAATTAATTGACATAAATTATCATCATTGCATATTTTAAATAAGCTAATATACAAAAAAAAAGTTTTTTATTTGAATGTGCTGCATGAAAAAAAAGTATTATCTGATATTTTCTGTTAACGTGATTAATTATTCTCTGATATAAAGATTTTCATCATACCCCACCCCAGCAGTAATACTGTGAAATATTATTACAATTATAATTTGAATATATAATTTATTCCTGTGATGCAAAGCTGAATTTGTCTTCACACAATCCTTCATAAATCATCTTATATGCTGATTTGCTGCTCAAGCAATGTTTATTATTATTTTCAATGTTAAAAACAATTGTGCTGCTTACAATTTTTGAGGAAACACTTTTGAAGGAACTAAATTTATTTGAAATTGAACAATGCCGATATCTCCACTGTCACTTTTGATCAGTTTAATGCATCTTTTTCTTTATACTTGTATGGTATTGAATAGTAAGGCATTCGATTTTGACCTAAAGAAAGCGCTTTGTGATGCTGTCTAGATAGCCGGCTCACTAGGTTTTGAAAAACAGCCCCTATCTTTCTCTCCCTCTTTTGCTTGGTCATTCATTCTGCTTTCTTGATCCATATTCCACTTCCTTCTTTCCTTTAATACCGGGTCAGACTACCCTTCCCTTATCCTCTCCTGGTCATTTTTGCCTCCAACCATCCTACATCCTCTCATACACTCTTCCGTTCTCCACCTCATCCCCCTCATCTATGTGTGTGGGTTAAATGTATAAGAAGGAAAAGGCCTAGGCTTGTAGAAGGAGAGGCCTAATGAAGAATGTATCGATTTCCTATAAGAAGGATTTAATCAAAGTCCCACGACACATCCACTGGGACAGAAGCCTCGCTACAGCACCAAATTACACTTCATACACCATCTATTTTTCAGCCACGGCGATAAATGGAGGTGCCGAGCAGATAGATGAGAGTCCCTCCAGCTCGTTCATCATACCCAAACTAGAGGAGGAAAGCAAAGTGATTGAGACGGGCAGCAACAACAGCCAATGATGAATAGACCGGGAGGTGTCGACGGGGCGGGAACACCATTCACCATTGGACAAGAAAGATTTAATTGAATTTGGGAAGAGAAGGTTATATAATGAATGATTCATTTGATCTATAAAAAAATGTATGACATTATGTCTGGGAGTGCTATGTTGTTGTTGCATAGAGCATTTATAGTTTATTAGACAGTAAAGATAAGTAATTCCATTGACTGAGCTGTTACTATGGCTCATTACGTACCACAGAGGAGGAAAAGTTTACGAGCACAACAAATCTGATGTGGATTTACATCTGCAAAATGCTGTTTGTCAGCAAATACAAGGATTAGCACTTGGATTTGAATATGCAAATTTTATCCAAACACAAGCAAGTTCTATATTTAGCCAATTAATAGCATAAAACAATGTCCTCTAAGTGAGATTATCCCTGATTTTGTGGAAATAAAGAAAACAAATATTATTTCAGTATATTAGATTTAAGGGTATTCTGCTTGAGATAATGCGTCTCTTTGTCACTGGTTCAATATCTGGAACTGTCAACAATTACACGCTGTGTTTCTGTTTCTGTCTTTAAAAGTCTTTATTTGTCGTCCATCCACCATTTAAGGTCTATAAAGGTTTAAAATCTGAGCAGGAAAGCAGAAATGTTAAATATTTAAATGTTGAATACTTAAAAAAATATCTCTATCTCTAAACATCTCTAAAACAAAATGTGTTTACTTTATATGCAAACTAAATGTATGAAAAATCCAGATGATTTACTCACCCCCATGTCATTGGATATGTTTATATTCTTCTTTTTCCAGTCATTTATTTTATATATCTTTTTAATTACCAGTCATTTCTCTAGATAAGAGCCTTATTCCTCAGCTGGGATCATGTAGAGCCCTTAACACATAATAGTCCTACAAGTTTTCTGAGTCTATATAGATATTTGTTTTTGTTTTAATCATAAAGCCGTTCCATTTTCATCCGTTTATCATTAATTATTACTTTTTATTTTGTCATTTTGCTTGATTTAAAGGAGTCATATAAAGCCAATTTTCCACAAGCTAATATGATTCTTTAGGGTCTCAGTGGAAAGTTTGTAATATAGTTTGTTTTAAAATTTCTCAAAGATAGTGTTAAAAAATGCAAATTTTACCCTGTCAAAAACAACTCTTTAGAAATCATTCTGTTCTGTGTACTTCCCCTTTAAATCTTCACGAGCTCCGCTAACCCCGCCCCTCTTTTCTGAGGCGCTCTCAGAGGATGTTTATACAGCCGTATTCATAGTGAAACTTGCTAATTAGCACATTATTATGAAAGGCCATTTGCAAAGATTAATTAAAAGACATTATACTCACTGCTTCTGTAGGTGAGGCTGGATCATGAATGATTCTCACGAACATAAACGCATTTCAGTTGATCAGGGGCGCGTTTCCCTTCAGAACCAAACGTAACGTTAACCCTCGGCGTCTTTAGTCTCTCAGATGTCGGGAGTAAATAACCACTGCTATGTTCATTAACACATTCAACAACAAAACCCCTCAATCTCTTTGGAGACATGTTTGTCTCTGCGTCTCGGTCTGGTGATGGTTCACTCAGGGCGGGTCTGAGGTAAGACACCAGTTCAGTCTGTGTGACACGCTGCTGTCAATCAACTATTGTGGG
>JAUCNO010001758.1:21373966-21390323 GCA_032353835.1 Enteromius viviparus
ACACCAGTTCAGTCTGTGTGACACGCTGCTGTCAATCAACTATTGTGGGAGTGGCCTCTGTCTGTGTGACGCCACACTGTCATGCATTTGAGAATGGCTTGATTTCAGAAGGGGCAACTTATTTTTATTAAATGAAAAGAAAACTACCTGTGGATCTTTATCATTGTAGGGTGGTTGTGTACACTCACTCCCAACACACATTTCAGTCCAAACAGCTTGAAAAAGTGCATGTGACTCTGGATGACCCCTTTAAGACGCTGTAGACATCTGCATGAAAAACAAGACAAAAAAAATGATGAAGAGCATCACTTTTTTGCAGTGTGATCCAAAGACAAGTGAAAGCTCATCCCATATTCTAGCCGAATTAAAAACTAATGAAAGTCTTGAAACTTTAAAGTCTTAAATTTACCCTGATAAAACTTTCTGTACGTAATATGATATTTAATGTGACCCTGTTTTTATTGTATACAACTTGTTGTTTAAAACTTGCAGGAAAATATATTAACTTACTTAATATTATGGCAACACTTTATTTCCATAGTCCACTTTAGACATTCTGCTAACAGTGAGTAACTCTGTAAATACATGCCAACTAGCAATCATTAGAGTACATGGCTCCATACATATTCTTTTCTTGCTCATGAATATGTCACATTGCTGAAGCGAAATGAGTTGCAAATGCTGTTGACTTCAAAGCGTTTTTCAATTAGAAGGTACACACATTTTAGAGACTTTTCCTCCCTCTTTTTCTTATCAGGCTACAAATGAAGGGCCTTTTATGTTTGTGTGTTACTATGGTAACCGGTTATCCTGTGCATTTCGGGCTTGAAAGACCCCCGCTGGTAAAATATGCTGTAAATAGTTGTACAATAGTTCATCTGCATAGCTGCTCCTTGATTGGAGTGGCTGCAGTGCCATGCCACTCGGCCAAGAGAAGTGAGTCTAAATTGTTTTGCCCCAGAAACACTGACTAAATCAAACTGGTATTGTTGTCTGAATAGGACACGGTCTCAGAAAAACAGCGAATGTCCCCTTTTTGCCTCTAGAGGTATATGGAAAAAAAGCTAGATTTAAAGCTACACTCAGAGAAATAAAGGTACAAAAGCTGTCACTGGGGCGGTACCTTTTGAAAAGGTACCCGTTTTGTACCTATTAGGTTCAAATATGTACACTTTAAGCACTAATATGTACCTTTAAGGTACCAAAATGGACATCTTAGATACAAATGCCACAGTGACAGCTTTTGTACCTTTATTTCTAAGAGTGTAGTTGTATCTGAACGACTGATTCATGCATAGAAATGTGATTGGGAACCCGTAATAAATGCGTTTGCACCACAATCCAGAGGGCATGAAAGTTTTCTGATGCTGCTGAAAAGTTGTTGACTTTTGATTGCTTTTGTTTGTTACAGCAAATCAGCGTTTTGAGAGAAAAACACTTCAGGTTGTGTGATTTTAAAATATCTACAAAGACACTGCAAACAACAGATGGTTTTATATAGGACAGCGTGCATTATTTACGATATTCTAATCCAGCAGAATAATAAACACCTTTAGAAGAAGAAAAAAAAGGGCAGCACAGCTTGTAGATACTATCTCAGAATGGATTTGTTTGTTGTAAACCGTTCCTCCATCTCATTTTCATCTCTTCTCTTGTTCAACACCGCTAAGTCCCTCTGCGTTAATCCACACTTGAATTGTCACATCCTGACAAATGGTCCAGCAGTCAATGCATGCTATATATAGCGGTCTGCTGGGTGGTCTTTAAAATGCTGCTCTCTTAGTCTCTTTGGCAGTAAAGTGAATTGCATGAGTTTGGTGAATGTTACTGTAGCTTGTCAGATGGAATCGCTGTGCTGGTCTCATGTGGTCTAGTTAATAGATGTGTGTGCTGATGCAGTTGTCAGGTCGGTGCTTTCTGCTTGGGTCATCCTTGATTCTTTGACCTGATGGTTACTCTAAAGATTATGAGGTGTCTGGCGAGTTCAGCACTTGTTCTGGACAGGTTCATCTACGAAGCTCATTTACTATCTTTAGCTTTAATATTAAATTATTGCATTATATGAATGTATAAATTCTAACGTTAAAAGATTTAGGTTCAGTAGGATTTTTGTATTTTTCAACCATGCATAAACTGGTCAGTAGTGACAGGAAAGACAAAATATATATATATGTGACCCAGGACAACAAAACCTGTCATAAGTGTTAATTTTCTGAAATTAAGATTTATACATGGCATGAAAGCAGAATAAATAAGCTTCCCATTGATGTATGTATTGGATGGGCAATATATGACCGGGATACAACTTTATGAAAATCTGGAATCTGAGGGTTGAAAAAATCTAAATGCTGAGAAAATCACCTTTAAAGTTGTCCAAATTAGATCTTATCAATGCATATTACTAATCAAAGATTTAACATGATCTTTACTTACTATCCTAAGGATTTTTGGCAAATCAATAATTTTGACCCATACAATGTATTTTTGGCTATTGCTACAAATATATCTCAGCGACTTAAGTTTTTTTGGTCCAGGGTCAGCATATTAAAATGATGCTGAAAATCATGTGACACTGAAGACTAGATTAATGATGCTGAAAATTCATATTTTTATCAAGGAATAAATGACTTTTTAGACTATATTCAAATATAACACATTTTATAATATTTCACAATATTACAGTTACAGTTAAAAAATTGCAGCATTGGTGAGTGTAAGAGACTTCTTTAAAAAAAAAAATAATAATAATAATTTAACCCCCCCCTTTCATTTTCTTGTTTAGTTGTGTCTTTTAGATGTCAAATGTTCTTGCATTTATGCCAGATATTTTGGTGCAGCTTACAATAGGTAGATTTAGAAAGTATCTCTAAAAATGCTCACCACTAATGCACAGCCGGACAGATAAAAACAATGTGCTGTTGGACTACCTGTTGTATAATTTAATACTCTGTTCTATTCAAGCATGGCAATTGTATTGATATTTAATTCTTTCCAATGGTTTAGATTTACGTTTTGAATTTTATGGATAATTGGCTGCCTAAAGCTGCTGCAAGCACATTTCTGTTTTCAAAGACATTTTTAAAACACTCCAAATGATGTCACTGGCAAAGAGCCGGAGTATTAAAAAAACACTTACAGCAGCTTTAAGTCTTATTTATACACAATATATGCACTTTCATATCAGCTGAGTACGAGCCAAGACCTTCCTAAAATGCGGTTTTGTAGACATTAAGTTGAACACTTAAGTGCATTCACCATCGTAAACAACTAAACTAACAATATTTAAAGTATGCAACTAGAGTTTTAACCTAAAAGGAAATGTGCTTTCTTGTGCAAAAGTTGCATAAGTGTTTTGGGTGGTTGCCAGGGCATTTTTTGCATGCTTACTTCCTTACTCAAGTCTACAGCATCTACCTTTGTTCATTTGATGGACGCTTTTATCCAGAGTGACTCACATTGAATTCAAGCTTTGTTTTTTCACTGCAGGGAATTGAACTCATAACACTGGCATTGCTATAGTGCCGAGCTACAGGAAGGCACAAATGGCGCAGGACAAATTATGCACCAAAACTTGTAACCCTAACCCTGATTATGAGTAATATTGTGCCATCTAGTAAGTGCCTTAGCAAGCATTACCAATTATAATACTCTGCTTTGTTACAAAAGCGCACAGCTTTTCTTGTACTGTAAATAAAGCAAGCGAAACAGTCTCTATACTTACCGAAACACAACGTTAGCATATTTATGACTATGGCTTGTCAATTTAAAATAAAAGGCTGAGATGCGACATGATTTCTTGTAGCTTTGGGCAATTTCGCTGTAGGCTAATTTGTTTTGAATCTGCAGAGTGAACATGAGGCTAATGGAATTGGTTGTATTTGTCTTATTATGTACAGTTTGAAGCACTTCTCTTGTTATAAAACGAGCACGCACACGCAACGAGAGAGGGAGGAGAGGGGGAGTCTTCGCAACATTAAATCTGCATTACCTCTGATAAACCAAGGACCGGGCCCGGCAACTTGAATAAAAAGTGCCAGAGGGTTCAAATCTTCCCTGGCGTCTTAGTGATGGCATGCCCTCTGGCCTAGCTAGTCTACAAAAGCCACAGAAGTGCTGCTGCTTTGTTGATTTAGTAGTGTTCAGCTGAGGATGGGGAAAGTCAGACTTCCCAAAGGAACAGCCTGCGGAGTCCTAAAGCCCAATAATGTTATGATATATCTGGTTGGAGGAGCCAGAGCAAGACTTTATCAGCAATACCAGATGTAGCCTGGAGCCATTTAGAGCTGTCTCGGGGAAAAGGTCTTCTCTGTCTCTGGGCATACTTGGATGAGTTTATGTAAAATAGGAGTCTTTTTATTAATATTTTTGTATGTGCTTTGGTTTGATACAGTATACGTTTTGCACTTATCCATGGGGGGTTAAAAGAGTGTGCTTTCGCCTTAGGAAGCCAAGCAGAATTTTTTTAAATGTCTTTTTTCTCTATTTGACATCACTTTTACCTTCTTTGGTAGCTGCCCTTTTCTGACTGTTTGTATATTGCCTTTTGTGACATGTTTAGATTGTGTCTTCTTGAAGATATCATGAAAACAGTACCCAATTCTAAATATATTTATCCCAATGTCATTGCAGGGATCTCTGAGCATTGAAAAGTGTTATGTTTTTCAGTCTTTAAATGTTTCATTGAAATGATTCCTTCAAGAGTGCTGATTCATTCAGGAGCAAAACACTTTTAAGTTACTGATTAGACTCTATTTGACTCTATTTTGTATGTTGGAAGAAAAAATAGACCAATTGAATGGAAATATTGTCTCTTATTGTTTGTTAAACGTTTTTTTTTAAAGTCATTAATTTTGTTAAATGGGACTGATCGTCGCAATCGTTGTGATGCATTCTGTATTTATGCATGAAAAAAATAATAGAAATCTTGAAATGGGTCATAATCTATACACTGATACAGTCCACAACACTCACTCACAGTGAGATATTACATAATTATGAGTATATTACATAAAAGCTTGTCAAATGAAAATAAACATAAAATAATAATATACAAAGCAATACAAAGTTCAACACTCACCGTCAGTGTGATAATATGCAGTTACCTATATACTGTATGTATAAGCATGTATTAATGTTAATGAAATGTGTTTAAAGTAACAGTATCTAATTATTAGTTATTTCAAATGACTGGAAGCCCTCTTGCACTGGCCATACTTTGTTTCATGATTTTCATTCCTACACACCAACACCCAACTGCTCATATATTGAAAAAAGAAGCCTTATTGCACAAAGGAGACAAAGCTGTTTCCTTCTCCCTGCTTATGTTTTTATGACTAATCACAGTGCACTTGACATATATGTGCCTGTAGCTCAGAGCACACATGAACATATATAACCACACACTGAGCGTATATACACACCAAACATAGCTGATGCCAGCCATTAGAAGCATATTTCCCAGTGCTGCCAACCAGCACGTGCAAGCGCAGCACAGATCCAATAACTCAAAGCAGAGAGGAAAAATAATCAATACTGTCATCCCGTTCTTCTGTAGCACCCCTCCCCATGTCTCTTGTCATCCAGCTCACAGTGAAGTATGACACCCGGTGACCTTCATGCATCCGTGGGCACCCCGTGTTTATTTTCCTCGGCTAATTATTCTGTGGATTCAGAGGCCACTGGTAATAAGCAAGACATCAGACGCTGACGGGAAATTAGCAAAGTGAGATAGAGAAAAGGAAAAGGAGGGATGAAAAGGGACCTCATCATTACAAGCACACTCGTTTATTCTACGTTCTCTTTTATCTCTGGCAACACCTGCCCTCAGAGTTGAGAAGAAAAAAAAATAGAGAATTTGGAGCGAATGTGTGCCTGCTTTTTTTTTTTTTTGGAGGGAGTAGAGATATAAATTTGACACAGGCAGCCACCAACTGCGCGTATATTCCTCAGCTGCTGTGCTGTCTGACTTAAAGGGATAGTTCATCTAAAAATGAAAATTCTGTCATCATTTGCTCAGCCTTGTGCTGTTGCAAACCCATTTGACTTTCTCTCCTCTCTGAAACACAAAAGCAGAAATTCTGAATAATGCTTTGGCCATTGTGTATAATATAATGAGGCTGCCAAGCTCCAAAATCACTATAACACACTGCTTAAATAGTTTAAAAAGTGGTCCTTATGACTATATTCCAATTACTTTAAGTCGTATGATTGCTATGTGTGAGGAAGAAGCTGAAAAATTCAATGAGTTATAGACTACTTTGTGACATCTTTAAAGTGTTTTTACATCCTTTTCCAGGCGTAATTGTGAAGTATCCCGTTCAATCATTGCAGCTACATGTTTCTTTTTTTTTTTTACAGTAATAACAGATCTTAACTATCAATGCCACTCTGTGTGCACGTTTATAAATGTTTTTGAATTTTTCACTTGCACTTACCATGAATGTTTGAATGTGACTTGTCTATTTATGATGCACTGAAATGCATTGAAAATAACTTAAGGCATGCATGCTTTTGCTTTGCAGTTAAATAATTGCAGATTTTGCATAACTGTGAAATATTACGGTTTGAGTGTTTTCTATTTCAGTGTAATGTAAAAACCTGATCCTAAGTCATTCTAATATGCTGATTTGCTGTTCAAGAAGTGTTTCTTATTATTAACAGTTGCAATTAGTTGAAATTAAATAAAATAATTTAACACCTTAATACTTTTATGTAAAATACTACAATACAATAGGACTCTTCTATAAATAGAAAGTTCAAAATCATTTGAACAGTAGTGTGTATTTGTTGTGATATTTTTGTAGCAGAACTATCTGTTTTTTTACAATCAGCCTGATTGCAGTGTTTAATCTGTGCGTGGAGGTGAGACTCGGTGACTGCTGCTGCCAGAGACGTACTGAGCATAACGAGGTTCACTGCTTGCCAGTATTGAGGTGCACAATAGGGAGGTGAGAGCTACGCTTGAGGGACATTCACCAATCAAGCGATGGTCTGTTCTTTACTCCCTGGAGTGATAACGGTGACAGCAGTGCTGCACAACACTGCGGTGCCAGCAAAGGCGCCCTTGGGTGTCAGAAAGGAAGAGGAAGGCGGCGAGCCAAGATGTACAATTTATTGCAGTTTTCCTCTAAAACATGTTTACACAGTTTGTAAAAATCACGCCACCGCTTTGTTTAGTTTTTACATATTCATCTACACTGCAAAATTTTAGATTTTTGTGTTGTTTCCAGCTAAAACATGGAGCAATTCTTTTAAAAAAGAAGCCTTTTCTAGACAAGTAAAAATTATTGTCTTGTCGCCTATCATTTTATAATGAATCCTTCTTGAGTTAGGAATTTTTTGACACTTTGGCTGGAAACAAGAATAAAATCTAAGCAGTGTATTTTCTGCATGTATTTAATAGTGCTTTAATTGTTTTTCAAATTAAATATGCTCAGCATAATATGTTCTTGTGTAGTTTTTTAGGTGAACTCTGAAGTCTCTTTAGTGGTTAAACATGAAATTCAATTAATTTTGGGTAAATATCACAGGAAGTCTTTGGTCTCATTAATCTATTATTTGTTTTAGAGAAAATAGTTTTTTGTTGATGTCGTCATGTTATACGTTGCCTTTGTACTTTTGACTGAATTGCCTAGAAACTTTTATGATGGCTGATTATTATTGATTTCTGTTATTTCAAAGATCTTACAATCTGATCAGATTCAGACAGGAAACTGTCTTTATGAGTGAGTCAGCTGTAAATACTTTTAAATTGAAATAGACTGAAATAAGAGAGTTAATTTTACTGTTAGCAACACATATTGAGATACAGCCAATGGAAAATGACAGGTGAATAGATGGTATGACAAAGATATCGCTTTCCTAAGCGATCATTCAAACTAATGTTTTATTTTGAATATGAGATGCAGGTTTTCACACTCTCTCAGACCATCTCTTTCATTATACTCTACTCTAATATAGCTTTTAATACAGTAATACAATAAGCCTTTAATGAAGCAATTTAACCTTCTTTAATTGTTTTAAAGTGACGTTTTCATATGAGTTACAGAGTCTTGGCTCAGCTGTTAAACTGTGAAACTGAATCCATGACAGAAGGAAGTAACTGTTCGTTTGTTTCCTTTGTCACTCTTTTATTTACACACTTGTGCCATTGAACTGTTATAAATACATTTTCACACTTGCATGGCACTGCAAGTCTTGTAATATTGCTTAGAAGTAATGTCACAATTTTAGTTGTTGGGTGAGGTATCCATTTAAATTTAATCTAGTGTAATTTTTGTGGTTGTCAGGCGATTTAAAGCGTTATCTATATGATGATGCTTTGGAAAACACAGCTCAGTAAATTCCTCAAAATCCCTTTTTGTGCTCCACAGATGAATGCTTGTACGGATCTGTGGTTTATTCCTTTAACAATCAAATGCCACAGAAATCTCTTTAGATTCCTGCTCAAACCACAATTCTGCACACCGCACCGAGTACAAAGCGTCTGTTTGAGGACTTGATTGGCTGATGAACTGATGCTTTCCTCAATGCTCAGACTCTGATTTAGTTGCCTTGGGCAACAGTAGAAAAACCTAATTCCCAGGCTGCTGTTTCCAAACAGAATTTGATGCTCTCTGATCCCAACAGAGTGCGAGCAACATCGCTGGGATAGGTAGCCGTTTGGTGCTTGTTCTGGTAACATCTGTGGTTTGTATGTGCGTGGGGGGGCAGGTGTTCTCGTTTCTAATGAGCTATTAAGTGACCTCCAAACACATTTGCCTGTCTGTAAAGCACCATTACTGACAGCGATGATTTTGGCGAAAGCTCAAATAGAATATAAATTATTCCCAACAACCACATGCAGTACACACTAGTGTGTGTGTGTTTCTGTGTAAGAGACAGTTCAAGTACATGACTTTTTAAAGTCAAACAGAATTCAATTTGTACAGCATTATGAGTTGATCAAGGGTAGGTTGTATATATAATTGCTCTTTGTGCTTTTACTTTAATAGACTCATGAATATGCACTTTCAGTTTATATGCTTTATTGTCTTAATAATGAAATTATGAACAAATAATGTCGATTATTTGTTACAATTAATATTTTTCAATAAGTTTAGGTGACTACTGCTAATACCTAAATGCATATTACTAATTTATTGACTAAATTATTAATTATTATTAGTAGCACAATAAAAGCAAAATTTGGGTGTTTTTATGTAAATGCATGTGTTAACTAAAATTAAAATTAAAAACTAAAATTTTAAATTTAATTGTTACTTGAGTATTACAATAGCTTTTACATTTTGGTAAATAAATAATTTAATATAAATATATTTCAATGAAAATTTTAAACTGGAATAAAATATAATATATAAAAATGTATGATCAATTATTTGGGAGTATATTATTTATTTTTAAGGTGATTCATACTTACCAAAACATATTTTATTTACATTATATATCCAATGGAAAATGTATTATATTAAAATATTATATATGTCATTACATATTATATTAACTTGATAATAATACACATTTATATTAATAAAATAAATAAACAAAATTCATCAAAATTAAAAACACACAATTAAAGTGCTTTATAATATTTTTTTTTTACTTCATCTTTTTAATAAATGTTTTACATGTAACCAATTAACATGTTAGCATGTCAACAATTTCACTGTTTTTCAAAATGCTAACATTTTCTACAGTGTATAATTTCAGTCTTACAGTAAAAACCCTTAGACCCCAGACGGTTAACCATCACTCGATGAACCACTAAAATACTACATTGTAAGTTCACATCTCAGTTTATCTGTTCTTTAAGAATGAGTTCTGAGTGTGCGAAGTACTCCTGTGAGCACATTATTAGCATGCTAAAAGTGCTGAGAGTTCAGTTTAAAATGCAAACCTCCAGCACACTTTAACCTGGACTGTTACTACAAAAAGCAAAACAGGTTTCAGGTCAGCAGTAAAGGCAGATGAACATTCAGCCCCCCGGACATTTTAATAACCTGGTATTAGTGTGTTGTGCAATGCAAGCAGCTGCTTCTGGGAAACTTGTGTGGTGGGACAGCGCTGCCAAATCTCTGGAGAGTCAAACGTTTGCGTGCCAGAGTCACATGCTTGCCCCACAACAGCCTGAGAGAGAAAGAGAGAGCTTGGTGTCTCTATCCCTGATGGATCGTGCTGCTGTTTGGCCTGGACTCTGTCCAATCCAATCTCTGCTCTGTTAATTTCATCCATTACACTGTTAAAAAACAGTTCCCTCCGCTCACCACATTACTGCTAATTAAATATGCCAGCTTTTCCTGTTTTTATAGATGCCTTAGCCAATTATGTATTTGCCAATTATTAATCAAATCCACGCATTAAAAAATGCCAATTATTAATGATCAGTAGTAATTTACGATAAAATAAATAAAATCAATATCAAATATGTTGTTTTATTGGTAATTTATGAGCTACATGTATTGCATTGAGGGTTCTATAATGTTTTATCTGCTCATAATCATCTCAAAACTGACATATTTTGAAAAAAAAAACAGTAATTGCTAGTAAATTTCAAAAACAATTATAAACAAACCGTAAGTAGCACTTTTTTACAGTTGAGTGATCTGCACAGTTTATAAGAAAGAAGACTGCTAAATATTTCGTTATCAAATATATTTTTAATAAAAATTATGCAAAATAGGCTTTCATGGCTGGGTAATTTTCATTCAAGATTCATTTGGATCATGGCTGAGTCTTCCCAAGACACAAACTGATCTATTAAAGAGTTTAGTTGTAAAAAGAGAATGCTTACCTTTTATGTTACCTTACCTTCTGAATTCTGTAATGTACTGTATGTGTGTGAATATTTAATATTTGCAATCACAGTTATATTGTTCTTATGTTTTCCACAATTGGTAAAAAGTAAGATTCATTGTTTATAAGTGCAGACATTAAAGTATTTTTGAAAAATGTCTTTTGAATCATTCTAATAAAAAATTTACAGTAACATCAATAAGTTTGGGGTTTAGTAGGATTTATTTTAAGAAATAAATACTTTTGTTCAGAAAGGCTGCATTAAATTAAACTGTACATTTATAATGTAAAATGCAACAATTAAAATAAACTTTTTCAGTAGTATTTTACATTTTATAATTTTTTGTAACATTTAAAATATTGAAATATAAAGCAGTTATTTTAATAATAGTATGTATATATATATAATTTAATAAAGTAGTATGTATGTTTTTCCTGTATTTTTTATTAATCATACTGACCCCAAACGTTTCAAAGCTGTCAATTATGATAATATTATGAATTTATTTAAATGTACATTTCTAAGGAAAAAACTAACAGACTAGAAAAAAGACAACGTATCAGTATGACACTATAGTTTTTTGTTTTATCCGACAAAATTGGTGCATCCTTATTTTTCTTTTTGGGTCTCACTTTGATTAAACTCGTTTAAAATAATACGCTTGAATGGGTTAATTGTGTGAATGACATAATGAGGAAAAATGGGCACTCTGAAACCCACAGCTCATTAAGTTAGCCGGAGGTAGTGTGAGTCTTTCAGCCGCATGAGTGCTTTCTGTCAGGATGCTGTCCAACATGGCGTGATGTAGGAATCTGGTCCAGTATTTTCCCACTCTAATCGATCATTCAATTACAATCCACGATCCCTAAACCTTCTGATGCTTTCAACAACCAAACTCTTTGGAACGTCTCAGTTACATATGTAACCCTCGTTCCCTGAAGGAGGGAACGGAGACATTACGTCATTGACTGACGTCATGGGGTCCAGCCTGCGAATCCACTCCCCCGGACATATGGGTATATAAGATGGCAACACGCAAACCACTATTAGTTTCCTGCTGATGAGCCAATCGCAACCAACTAAACAGTCCGGCAGTCACAAGGCACGATTCACTGACGGAAAATAAGTCTCCCATCCTCTTCATGGAGGTGACCAGGAGTGAGGTTTTTAAAGACAAAAACCTCAACTCGACTGAGTATAGCGGCTCAAAGGGAGCTCCCTGTAGTCCCATAAGGACGATGGAGATGTCCCAAGAAGGGATTAGATGCGGTCTGGCTGGGTTCAGACTTCTCACACCTCAAGTAAGCCTGGTGGTGTCTTCCTAGAGAAAGCATGGTATGCTGTGTTGGCAGTGACGTAAAATTTCAAAGTGGAAGGGGACAGCCTCTGTTTCAGCTTTTCTTGAAGAAAGGAAAGCACCACTCCATCTGAGCATCTTTGTGGATCCTCTAGAGAAGAGAAGTACCAGTCAGACCCCACTTCAGAGCGTAGGCCTGCCTCGTAGAGGGGGCTCTAGCCTGAGTGATGGTATCCACCATGGACCGGGGAAGGCCAGGAGGTCTACCAAGTACTGTCCAGAAGCCAAAGGTGTGGGTTCCAAAGATCGGGATGCAGGTGCCAGATAGTTCCGATCCCCTGAGAAAGAAGGTTATTCTCAGGGGAATCTTCCAGGGAGGGGCTGCCGACAGGAGCCTGAGGTCTGCAAACCAGTTTTGGGTGGGCCACAGTGGTGCAAATAACAGAACCTGCTCCTGGTCCTCCCAAGCCACTAGTCGATGCAGCCAAAGAGCTGTTGCGGTCCGCCGAACCGGAAGGGGTAGCGGACAAAGCTAGCCTTCTAATAAAAGAAAGTCGTGCTCCAAGCAAAACCATGGACATGCACTTACAACGAGCACATGAACCATCTGCGAAAGCCGTCTCAGCGTGACTGAGGCCCAGACAAGTGAGACAGCAATCGTGTCCGCCATCAGAATTGAGGAAACTTCCGCAACCAGAAGCACACGGTCAGAACATCCCGGAGGGCATGCTCGACAACCGTGTAGCTGTTAAAAATTTGCTCTTTTAATCGACCGGGACTGTTAAGGGGAGGACGTAATGTCATAGTGATTGACTGAAAGGGAAACTCTTTAACAGGTGTTAATGGGGCCCACGGATGCAGGACTTTAAAGGCCAGTCCGAACAAAGCAGTGAATAGGCTAGTTATTTCTGCGAGCGGGATAATAGCGTACAGTTCAAAGACCTTTATTGCCCAAGTCATTATAACAAGGAGGAAAGAAAGACAGCACAAGCTTCAAAGACTTGTAGTATCCCCAGCAATGCGAGATGTACAGAGTCGCTAGTAATTAGAGGAGAAACGTCTCTTTCGCACCTAATGACCTTCCTGTTCGCTTGCTCTGAACATACTGTGCGATTAGCAGACTGTCAGAGGGGGGCTGAGGTCTGAACGGCCCTAACAGTAGACCTGATTCAGTCATACCTGAGACTGTGGTTGACCCTGACAGACTTGAGGTTTGAACCTGATTTCACGTTTGGCGGCTGCTAATAAGGAACAGCGGTGGTCCACTTCTGCAGCGGTCAGAAACACCACGTCTTTTAACCTCTGATTTCTTTTCTGTCCCCCTAATAAGGCCCAGAAACTCTTATTTTCTCATCTCATGTCTTTTCACTAAATCACTAAAGCAATTCAATTTACCTCTGTGTAATTCATCCATTGATTGGATTGCGAATAGAGGGTGTCATACTAAACATTTATGTGGATCGAATCACTCAGAAATGAGAAATATGTGAGTTTATATCAAGATCTCTGACAACCAAAGTTGCTACGATCTCTTCTGAAAATCTAGAGGTGAATTAAAAGGATAGTTCACCCAAAAGTGTAATTTCTATCATTATATTTTGTAGAATGTCGTTGACCAAATAGATGATAGCTATTAACTTCCATAGTACTGTGGCTAGCGTCAGCAGCTTGGTTACTAATGTTTTTCAAAGTATCTTCATTTAAACTCAAAAGAGAAAAGTAGCTTATACAGATTTAGAGTAACTAAATAATGACATAAACTGGAACTTTCTTCTCTGTTAAATCCCATTTACAGTCTAGAAGAGACATTTATATCTGACAAAAATGTCCAAAGTGGTGCATCCTTATTTATTTTTTAAATTTCACTTTGATTAAACTCATGCAACTAATATGCTTGAATGGGTTAACTGTGTGAATGACAAAAAAAATGATAT
This sequence comes from Enteromius viviparus, assembly GCA_032353835.1. Classification (NCBI taxonomy): domain Eukaryota; kingdom Metazoa; phylum Chordata; class Actinopteri; order Cypriniformes; family Cyprinidae; genus Enteromius; species Enteromius viviparus. Next base: position 21,387,990 of record JAUCNO010001758.1, read on the forward strand.
TTATATAATTATTTACTCTCCCTCATTTGGATCCAAACCTATGAGTTTCATTCTTCTACTGGAAAAAACCCCAAAACAAAACAAGATTTTGAATAGTTTTGGTGACCAAACATTTGATGGCAATTGACTTCCATAAAGTGAAAAAAATACTATGAATTTTAAAGTCAGAGGCTACCATCCTGTTGTATTTCCAATTTCCATCCAATTATTCATTGGCAACCAAACTTCATTTGTGCTCAAAAGCTAAATAATAATGACATAAAATTAAACTATTCCTTTAAGAAAAGTCTCAGTTTCCGCACAGTTGAATTCGAAAATAAATAACTGATATACTAAGGCAATCTCATGTGTGATTGTTCTTTCTTCGGGCCTGTCATTAAGACTTTGATCAGTGTGCTAATTACAGTTCTGTCTGATTTTACTGCGTAGGGTGTAGCTGGTCTTGCCTGTGAGAAATGGCGTACATCAGATGTGCTGTTCTGGTGTCAGGAGAGCTTTGATCACTTATTCATTAATTAGATGATATATAGGTCAGGGCGTGTCCATGTTCAGGATGATTCATAGGGTAATGTTTGCTCAAGGGCAAAATCTGCACCTTTAAAACCCCAGCTATTCTATTATATTTCTTAGTATTTTTGCATAGAATTACAAAAAAAGTATATATATATATATATATATATATATATATACACACACAATTAATATTGCTTATTGTTATAATATATGTATGTATATATATATATATATATATATATATATAATATTGTGAATTAAAATAATAATTATAATAACAACTTGTTTAAAAATCTAGCTTATTCATATTAATTTATACAAGTTTTATTTTAGATCATAATAATAAATACTAATAATACACACATTTCTATTACTACTAATAATTTGTAATTATTATTTTTAATATTATTAGAATTTATTGTGTTAAACATTAACTATTTGTCTGTTGTTGCCAGTTATGAAACCAAGTGATTTTATGCAATTAATGGAAGTTTAATCACTAAAGTAATTTTAACACTGCTCATGGCATGTTGTTTTAAGTCATCTTTTTCAAGAAACCTATGCAGTTAATCTTTTTTGTCCATTTCAGTTATGTTTGTTGATTTCACAGTATCCAGATGATTATACAATGATTGGTCTAAACTTATATGATTTGTTTTTTTCTCAGATTGTTGTTCACATTTGAACCAAGATGTCGCTGAAAGTCCAGACGAGCAACATTACCAACAAAAATGACCCCAAATCCATCAACTCGCGTGTTTTTATCGGCAACCTGAACACAGCGGTGGTGAAGAAGAGTGACATAGAGACGATCTTCTCCAAATACGGCCGTGTGTTGGGCTGCTCAGTTCACAAAGGCTACGCCTTCGTTCAGTACGCTAATGAGAGACACGCTCGTGGAGCCGTCATCGGAGAAAATGGGCGTGTGCTTGCTGGACAGACCCTTGGTGAGTTGGACAATAATAAGAATTTTATATACACGTTATATATCACATCTGAATATCATCTGTTCAAGGTTAAAAAGAGTGCATAACACTTGCTGTTGAAGCAAACTGACTTTTTAAGTGCCCCGTAGAGTGTTTGGTTTGCATGTGCTATGACTGCTGCCAAGAGCGAGCCCTATGACACTGAAGCAGTTAAGATTAATATCTATTGATGACAGTTTCCTGTGGTCATCACTGTGACGGGGTCAAAGAGAGGTCAATGTAGTGCAGAGCAAGTATAATGACATTATAAGGAGGCCAATGAGACATCAGTGTCATTCTCCGCTCTTCAGGATTTTAAGTTTGTATTGAGCTTTTTCATGTAGTTGTTAAACACTCTACTGATTGTTGTTTTGTAGTATAAGTAGGGCACTTACTAGAGGGAATTTTGTTAGCATGTACTATGCCAGCAGATCCTTGTGCATGTGTCAAGACTGAAATTAATAGCATACTGATTACATATCATTATATATATATGTAATATTAATGACTATATATATATAAACATAGTCATAATTATTAATACAGTATATGAATATAACAAAACAATAACAATAGTATAATAATAATTATATTACTTTATACTAATGTATAAATTAATATAAGTATAATTATATAACTGGAAATATTAAAATGTTTTACAAATTACAATATGGTTATGATATTTCTTTTAAAACAAATATTTATTGGGTAGTTGGTATTACATTAGCGATAATGTACAGCCAACCGGTAGTTATCGCAGGATTAAGCCCCGACAGTGTGACGCGAAGCGGAGGGTCTTGTATCACGCTGAAGGGGCTTATTTCGCGATAACTACCGGCTGCCTGTATATTATCCC
>JAUCNO010001758.1:21395056-21409426 GCA_032353835.1 Enteromius viviparus
AAAAGGGCACTTTCTCTCCAGGAATAAAAAGGGCAGGTGCTCAAGCCCCCTTTTATGTCTATGTGTGCACGTGCCTGTTTTATGGCAATATATAAACTTGATTTATTCATCTAAAACATTGTGTTCTTTCGTAAACCTTGTGTGTACGTGTGAGCAGTGAAATCAACCGAGCTGCAGGCTATCAAATCAGAACTGACACAGATCAAGTCCAACATCGACGCGCTGCTGGGACGCCTAGACCAGATCACAGAGGACAAATACTGCGCCACAGGTGTGCTCTTATGTCTCATATATCTGCATTTTTCTACATGATCTTATTCTACATCCATTATCCTACCCTATGCTTAAACTGAACTACCTTACTAACTATTAATAAGTAGCAAATTAAGAATTTGAGGAGAAAAGTCATAGTTAATAGTTTACAAATGTTACCTATTCTAAAGTAACACCACAAAGATTAATAAATGGTGTAATATATGCATTATTCATTGTTTGTTCATGTTAGTTAATATAATAATTAATGTTAACAAAGGACACATTGTGGAAATTATTGGAAAAAACAAGTCCTTGCTGAATAACTGTCTCCAAAGGTTTGAACAGTAATGCATATATTAAATATCATATGCACACAAAACTCTATTATTCTGTACTATACAAGTCTGGGTGTATTGTGATCAATCAAAGTTGTATTCTATTAGAACCGATTTCATCCAAATACACCTGCTATACCTTCCTCACAGTAATTATTTTTTGAGAAAAGCATTCAAAGGGCTTTTTTAATCAAACGGGTGCTGACTCTGCGTCGCACCGCCGCTGTCACACGAGCCATTCGCAGTTTAACACTTTTACAGCTCAGTGGCTCCAGTCCAGCCTTGCAGATTTGTCCCTCTGTTTCACATCAGCGGTCAATTTGACATCTCATTCATCGCCTGTCTACGAATTGTTATGATGTGGCTAATGGTTTGTGGCTAATCAATGATGATGTCCCCCTGAAGCCAAGCACGTTTCTATGCATGTATGCAAGTGTTGAGGATGAGATGCTTTAAAAGCCCTCGTGAGGGAGGAAAGTCAGCTGGCACTGACTCTGGCCTTCTTGGAACTGACTGGGCTGATGTATAAAGAAAAGCCAGTTTTTCTTTGAACCTTGGCATGGTTCTCTCACATGTCTGTTCTTCAAACATTCCTTGCAGAGGTGTCTTGGTTGTTTAGGATGTGAGAATTTGGACTGTGGTTCGGCAATGCTGAAAAGAACAGAACATCTGTAAACAGTACTGACATACTGCGTTTAATCTGTGGAAATAGAGCTGAAATCACTGGCTGCATCTTTAACCCCGTAAAAGACTACTGTGTCATCAAAAAAACCTGTTGGGCCAAACTTACAACATGCCTTCTGCCCACTGATTGATACATTATTTCAGTCATCACTGTATTGTACGTCTTATGTTTTGCTGAAAAATAGCCTTGATCATAAACCATTGATCATAAAAGGATCTAATTGGGAGATTTATAGTGAAAACTGATGTTTCTGTGCATTATGTGTAAATATTCTGCGGTTAAATTATAGCCTATCAGAATTCGTCTACTTCATGGTCATATATCTATCAGCATCTGCACCAGATTGCATATTTTTGCTCAGTTTGTGCCTCTAAATAAAATCTGTGAGTGCCATAATCTTACTATGTTACATAAAAGACTAATGTATCACATATGTGATGTATGTAGATTTTGTTTTAAGATTTAAAAGCATTGCGGTTTTACGTGTCTGGTGTTAGGGTCAAAAAGTCTGATACGCTTTGCTATAAAGAAACATCTTTTCCCATATAGTGTCATTTTTGATGTGGTGTATGTAAATGTCCACAACCGTTTATCTGTGTGCAGAGTTGCAGAAGGCAGAGGAAACCATGAGCGAACTGTCTCGGGACGAGTCAGGCTCAGAGTCGGAGGAACTGCAGCGCAGTGATGTGGAAGATGAAGAGGAGCACACACACGAGGAGTGTGATGAAGACATGGTAAGAGATGTATGGATAGAGGCGGGAAGACATTTATATGAGAAATGGAAATGATATTATAAGGTCTGGAGAGTAGGGGATATGTTCTTTAAAAACAACTTGCCGTGTCAGTTTATAAATCATCAAACGCTCACATATCGTACCATATGAATGTTCAAGTTAACAGTCTCTTAAAAGTGATTTATTGTCTCTTCTCTCTTCAGGAAAACAATCACATATCTGAAATGGATTCTATTCTTCAATAAAAGGCAAGAACTCAAAGCTGGGACAATGGATTCTTGGAGCAAAGTGATAATTCAAACCATGAGATGTTTTACAAGTTTCCAAGCTTGAGTTTCAAGATCTAATCGAGATTGTTCTTCATGCAGAAAACAGATTGTAAAAATGAAGTTAGTGAGTACAAACCACTAAATCTGGTTTTAAAGGGTAATACGTTCAATTCAACTGAGTGTGAAGCTAAAGATGCATTAAGCGTGACAGGGTGACATTATTTGAGGGTTTCTTGACTGGTGAGGACTTTCAATATTTTTATATATTTATTTTTATCTTTTCAAGCTAGACATCTCACAAAAGATTACTTTAATCACCTAACTATATATATATATATATATATATATATATATATATTCTACCATTCAAAGATGTGGGGTTGTGCTTTTTTATGCTTTTAAAAGAAGCCTCTTTCCAAGGGTGAATTTACTAAATCAAAAAATCCAGTAAAAAAAATAAATAAAAAACTATATTGTGAAATATTATTACAAAATCATTTCTATTTGAATATGTTTTAAAATGTCATTTATTTCTGTGATGCAAAGCAATGTCACATGATTGTTCAGAAATCGTTCTGATGCACTTTATTGCCGTTTAAAAAAATAATAATTATTCATGTTGAAAACAGGTAGCACAACTGCATATTTTTGCGAAACAACATTTCAGCGTTTATTGATCAAAGGGAAGTTCAAAGAAAAATCATTTGTGACATTAGCAATGTGTTTACTGTCACATTTGATCAAGTTAATACATCCTTGCTGAAGAAAATAATTAAATTCATTTTTCGACCCCAGACTCTTGAATGGTAGTGTATGATGTAAATAAACATGTTTACTCCAATATATTGCTCAGCCAGTCGATTTTAAAGACCGTTATACACATTTGCAAAAATAAAAAAGAAATGTATTGATCTCTGATTAAATTCCAGACAGAATTACAGTATTGGAACATGTCTTGTATGTGGTTATAAATTGACTGGCAGCAAAATACCAGATAACTTCATCCTGAAGATGAAAGAGTTTAAATGTGTCTTGTTTTTAGACAGACAGACAGACCCTACTGTGTGTTTGGCACGTATGTCACAATGGTTTCGTTCTGATTGAAGTTATTGAAGTTAAGTCAGGTCTGTCTTTGGTGGTCTGATCGAGTTTGACACACAGCGCTCTCCCCGTCTATGACCTGTGAGCATAAAGTTTATCAAAATGAAGGGCAATAGCTGGGGTTATTCTTACTAATCTGTTTTCAAGGTGTAGCGGCTCAACTTCTGCTGTTTCAGTATAAACATTGCCATATGTTTGGCTACATAATACACTGGACAATGTGGAATCAGATGGCAGTTTCCACCTGATCCTTCTGTGTGTTGTTTTAGGATCACCGCACTGTTTGTCCGAATAATCTGCCTGACCACAATCCTATTCTACCAGGTGCAGTTGCTTTAAAAAAGGCCAAACCAAAGTTAACATCACACTGAGCACAAATTAGTGATTGGTCACACTGTTCTCTGTGAAATTATCTGCATTAGGAGACTTTCAGAGGTACTTGACGTTGGCTGAAATGCTGCTGTGGTTGAATCTCACAAAAAAAAAACACCCCGGTCGTATTTCCCTGCAAGAAGAAAGACAGACGTTATATATTGGATTAGGAAAATGAAGCCTATGTTTAGGAGCATTATTGCATTACTTTCATGACAAATAAGCACATTTTCCACCTTTATTAGGTAATGGCATGTATTATGTTAAAAAATATATTGTTTATTTGAAATAAAATATACTTTATTATTAAGGTATATTATAATTCAAAGGTAATATTTCTCATTTTCATTTAGTTTGACTTAAGGCAGTTAAAATAAAACTGAAACAAAAATAAATAAACTAGACATTTTAAACAGTTTAAAAAACTAATAAAATGACAACAATTCAAAATTTCTAAAACTTTCAAATTAAAATGAAAACAGGACTTGTGACAGTAATTGTTCAAAATATCACTATATATATTACTTTTTTATTACTTTTTTTTTTTCATGTCAATCTATATGTACTTATTAACAAAGCAAAAACAGAATTGTCACAACTGAAATAAGTACTTGCATAAGTATTCACACCCTTAACTAAATATTTAGCTGAAGCATCAATCTGCCACTCTTCTTCTCACCTGTTCACCTCTCAAGCTCTGTCTGGTTGGATGGGGGAAGGTGCTCATGTTCAGGTTTCTCCAGAAATATTTGATTGAGTTCAATCCCAGGCTGTGGCTAAGCCACTCAAGGACTTTCACAGAATGTGTTCTTAGGTTCACTGTCCTGTTGGAAGGTGACTGGGTTTTCATTAAGACTGTCTCTTATATTTTATATATTATCTATATATATAATATAATATAATATAATATAATATATATCTTATATATTTTGGTGCACTGAGCTTTTCTTGTACTCTGACGAGTACCTCATTCCCTGCAGCATGAAGCTGTTACCAGCACACTTTACTTTTGGGATGTTACTCTGCAGGTGAGGAGCAGAGCTGGTTTCCTTCAAACATGATGCTTAGAGTTGCGGACATTTTTGTTTCTTCCTTTAGGTGCTTTTGTTCAAATTTAAAGTGTGTTTTCATGTGTCTTCACTGAGGAGAGGATTAAGTCTGGCCACACCACCATATAAAGCACAGACTGATAAAGTGTTGCAGTGAGGTTTTTCCTTCTGCAGATTTCTTCGTTCAAACTTCTTCCATTAAGAACAGAGGATAACAAACATGCTTCTGTGACCCTTCAATAAAGCAGTTTTTTTTTTACTTTTCCCCAGATGCGTGGCTTAGTGCAAACCTGTTTCTGAGCTCTACATGCAGCTCTTTTGACCTCAAGGCTTGGTTTTTGCTCTGATAAGCATTTTCAGCTGTTTGACTTTTTATTAAGACTTTATAAATCATACCCATTCAGCTGAATTTTCCACAGGTTAGCTTCACTAGAAGTTTAGTAACATCTACAAGCGATTTTAATGCTCAAGCTAAATTTAAGCTGTCCCAGATAAAGGTAGAAATACTTGTGTCTTTATATTAATATTTATGGGGGGGGGGGGTTTCCATTTATTTGCAAAGATGTTAAAAACCTGTTTAATAGTTTTTTGTTTTTTTTGCTTTACCATTATGATGGATTATAAGTAGTAGATAAAAAACATAATATAAAGCATTTTAACATAAAGCAGCAACATAAAAAAGGTGATGAATACTTTTGCAAGGCACTCTTAATATATATATATATAGTACTTGACAGGGTTTGTGAGATTGATCCACATGGCTTTGTGGTTCAGTGAATGCATAAGGAGACTACTACATCTTAAAAGTCAGATAACACTCTCGTTCTGGACCAGAGAGAAGTTATGTTCCCCGTTTAGAAAATCTCTGCATCGATTTGGGTCTCTCTGAGTGATAATTGGTGCAATAAAGGTTGAAAGATACCAAAGACTTTTTAAAGGCCATTTAGTCCATGTGAGTTGTAGTTTCTGTGAATTTACTGTGATATATTGATTTCTTGCAGTGTTTGGATGTTTCCTATATTAACTGTCCTTGAATTTTTCGACAAAACATACTTTATATTGAGTTTTAGCTTTAAAGGCAGTTGGGGAAGAATAAAACCACATGCGAGTATTGAAGGAGATCCAGCGAGCTCTTTTCATTTCAGCCCCCCTCCTTTGCGCGTCTATTTTTTCTCCACTATCACATCTTAATGCCCGTCTTCCTTTTTTGTATTTATTACAGCAGGGAGTTGGAAAACACTGTCGACTGGAAACTTTTTTTAATACCACAGACTCAGCGGGAAGACACGGAAACCAACAGGCGCTGTCAAACTCCAGCATCAGCTGTCAATGAGACAGACAGCTAAACTAGCTGTTTGGTGGGAGGGAGAAACCAGGAATCCATTACAAAAAGGGCCAGAGTTCCTGAGAGCATCAGCATCACACACGCGACAACAGATGGGGATCAATTTCAGACATTCTGCATTCATGCTCCCCACAAAACATTACTAACAAGCAGTTTTCTACACATTTGGGCGCCTCATATGTAAATAGCCTCACATTATTTCCGTCCTTTCCTTCTTTCATGTCTGTTTGTGCTTTTGGAAAAATGTTTTTCATTTTATTTATATGCCAGTCGGAATTAGAAAGGTTGGCTATTTTTAATTACATGTGCATATTTCTTCTGCTTGCACTTTCAAAACTGCAAGAGATATTTACAGATGTAAATAAACTATGATTGACTTGTGAGATGTCTTTCTCCGTGTGTTTAAATGTTGGCCGCTAGGAATGCTAATACTTAATTCTCCGCACCCTGTCTAATTCAGTCTTTACCTTTAAGACGAGATTTATTCCACCTCTGTTATATTTGTCTTTAGGAGGATTGAAGCAGAAGTTACTTTAAGAGGTCTGGATGGAACCATCCATGCATACGTTTCCTCTTTACTTTTCATTAAATTGATAGTCATAATTGGACTTTCTGGTTAAAATGAAGATGTATGACTTCGAACTTGTGAAAACCACCACAGCTAAAAAATATTCTAATATAATAAAAATAATAACAAAAAGATTGCAACTTTTTATCTCACAATTCTTTTTTCTAAACCTTTTCTCACTTTTTTGATCTCACAATGCTGACTTTTTTCGTTCACTTAATAGAAACAAATGACAAAAGCAAGATATGAAATAAATTCTGAAAAAGTCTGAATTTTGAGATGGTTTTCTTTTTTTTTTTGACTTTTCACATCATGTGTGCAATTGCAAGGAAAAAGTCTGAAACGAAAGAAAAAATGTGATGTAAAATCTAACAAATGGGGCATAAAAATAGAACGTTGAAACTATTCCTAAATTTAAAGTCCATAAAATTTAAGAATATTTGTTAAAAAAGGTGACAAATATTCCTTTTCCGAAATGAGTTTATATGAACTTTATATTATAATTCAAATGTGTAAAATAATAGAATTGTGAGATACAAAATTTTTAAGTTTCAAAAATTCAAACTTTTTGGAATGACATGGGGTTGAGAAAATGATTTTTGGGTGAACTGTCCATTTAAGACAGAAGGCCTATTATTATGGCTGTTGATTCGACTTGCATAACGCATGAACTAAGGATATATGTGGTTGGGATGCTGATTTTGCATGTAATTTATGTTATCTGACTTTCGAGCTGTAAGATATGATAATGACATTGATACATTTAGGATTTGTTAGGATGCGCTAAGCGTCAAAACTCAAACATTTGGCAAACAATAAACAACTAAATTCGGCTAAAATATTTTGGCTTTACAAGTTAAGCATCAAGTTCAGCTTTGTGCATAGCAGTCAGACGAATGTTATTTTTATAGCACTTCCAACGCGTTTCCTCCCATGCAGCAGAGACAGCCATGTCCGGGTCAGTCAAGAAACCCTGCTCATTATTCATCCATGTGTCACCTTATAAGTGAGTGATGTAGGATGTTAACCAGAATGTGCTCCTATGGCTCTCCTTGTAGTCCCTGGAGCTGATAAAGCCTTTAATCACGGCCAAAAAGCAAATGCATGTGGAACTACTTTAACACGAAAAACACTGAAAATAGCCAGGTACGGCAACATATGCTAGAACGTGCATTATAGGACGGTCCAGAATAAGAGAAAAGGCCTTTATACCCCAACCTTCAATATGCTTGATGCCGTGCAAAGTATAGATCTGTTCGCATTGTGCGCGCACTGACGAGGGTCGTGTTTCGTATTTACTTTAAATAAAAATATGTTTTGACAGATTGACACATCAAACTCATTTAGATGTCATACTTTGAAGCAGTCGCATAAACAAGTGTTGGTTTACAGAAAGAGGCCCACGGCGCTGGGGGTGCTTGAGCAGAGAAACATATGTATAGGAATATACTGGAATGCTGGGTGTCAGAATAACATTCCTGGATTTATGTCAGTGGGATTTTAAGGCTCTATGGAGCTTAAACAGGCAAAGACTGGATTCATTCGGACCAATGCACTTTAAGTCCCCCTCCCCTTTTTAAAAGGGCAATCATCAGATCTGGGTAATTTCACTTTAAGTATAAAACACCCATAATAGCCTTTATTAATGTTGCTGCAATCTGTTTTCAAATAACTAGAGGAAACTAATTGAATGCCTTTCTGGGAGGAATACTGAGGAAAAACAGGGAAAAAATGTACAGAGGAAAAAAGGAAAAATTCAAGAAAAAAAACCAAAGCATTTAACAATATAATTGGCATCCAATTAACATTTTAAAATATTTTTAGATGACAAAAATAATTGTATAATATGAAGTATTATGAAGTTTATTTTACTTTTTAAAAATACACTTAAAAATAAAACTAAAAACGCCTTAACTTTTTTTTCTTAAAAATTCTTAAAAAAACTAAGTGATTGACATTTTTGTATAATATGGAGGGCAGAAATATAATTGTATTTGCAACACTGAATTTTAAAATAAAAATGAGCAATGTAAATTAGTATCAGTTATGAAAGTGCAAACTTGATATTGCATTTTTCATATTATATATATATAAATTTCCAGTTAAAGACTTTTTTTTTTTTTTTAAATGTACCGAAAAACAAAAGAGGTTGAAATATTAGCATTTGCACACATAATAAGAGAGTTCATTTCAAGCTAATTATCAGGCTAATTTCTTAATTACTTTCAAAATCTCTAAACGCAAAGCAATATGTCTTCCCAGAAACATACACTGCACATGTTTGCCCAGCTGGTATGCATTTATTTCAATTGTTTTTCTGAAGGTAATACAGCAACAACAAATTTCACCAACAGTTCATTCATAAAATCTTCCAGGCTCTGTGCCCTCTCTGCTCCACGGCCAGACCGAACAAATCAACACTCTTCCTGTGCACAGGCCATTTCAGAGCTCCGAGGAGCCGAAGGAAATGAGATGATGCATTTGAGATGGCTGAGAACTCAGACTTCCTGAACAGACGGGGCAGTAAGCTGCGAGAGTGGATTTGTTGAGTTTGGTGGTGGAGGGCAGGTGTAAGGTGTGTGATGGAGGACGGGCAGGCCTTAGTTGGCTTTGGCACGCATCTGCGCTCTCTTGCCGGTCACGGCCTGGAATCCGGTCTTGATGCTGGCGACGGAGCAGCGGGAGTGACACGTCTCACACTGCAGGAAATACAGACGTGTGTCCTTCTGCAAGATAGTGTCAGGAGATCGACATGTGTGGCACGTCACATACTCCTCTGCAACACAAAACACACTGCTTAGTCCAGGTTTGTTTGCATGCATATGCATATCAGTAACAATGCAATATTAATAAAGTATGCCTGGGATGCATATTGGAATTCTGGCAGTAAATCATATATGACTTACACCTTTTTTTATTTTATTTAACAATGTTTAACAATAAGCAATATATGTGTGCGTGCATGTATATATGGGTCAAAGACAAAAAAGGGTTTAACCATAAAATCAAGTATAACACTGCTTTAAATTGTTATTGTTAAAAAAATTGTTAAAGTTTAAATTCATTTTACATATTTCCCTGATTTACTAAATTGACTCTCAAAAATGTCATTTAGTGTAACAATTGTTTCAGGCACATTTACAACAAAAATCAATTTGTGACAAAATATGAATTAATTTCACCCCAAATTCTAATTAGTTGTAATTTTACATTTTTTAAATGTACCACTATCCTACGTTTTGAGTTTTTTTTACTCATTTAAAAACAACATTGTATATTCATAATTATTCTTTTATATACTTTAAATGAATAAGCATGTTGTTACACTGAATGAGAACGTAACATTATTTCAACTAAATGTTGACACTTTATTCTCCAAAAACTTATTTTAAACCTTCAGGTAGTTACTTTACTTTTACATTTAATGTGCTTTGTATAGAGATAAAATCACTTTTGTAAATTTATTTTGATGCAGACAAAGTCTTTGACCCATTATATATATATACACACACACACACATTTATAAATGATGTATAATGCATAGTATGATACACAAATATTGTTTTGTAATAAGTTATTATTTTAGCATATATATATATATATATATATATATTTCAGTGAACCATTTACATCCTTAAAATTTGCATAAACATATATATATAAAGCATTCATAATGTGTTAACAAACATATGTTTTTTTATAATTCATCAGTTAAATAAACACTCACTTATATATCTTCTTAAGACATTCTCTATCTGTTTCTGCTGGAATCTGCCTTTGATGACGAGCTGATTGTTTCCGTCTATGGATCCGCTGGAAAGTCAAAACAGTGGTTAGTGCATCTCCAAATATAAAATAAAGAAAAATTACACCTCTACTTCATTTCTGTATTTTATCCTAATCGCAAAGTTCCTGTTTCTAGTCAGACAAAGAAGAATTCTATGCATATATGAGACTGATCTCTTTCACAAACCTAAATAATCTGTAAATATCCAGAAGGCAAAATCGACGGGTTTCCTTTCATGCGTCTTCTGAGATACATGCGGGTAAACACAGTGAGGTGCTGGAATGAGTGCGTGGCACTGAAATCAGCCTGCGTATCTTTTAATAATGCCTTCTGAAAGCATCACGGGGTCAGTCGCTCCCTCATGAGCAGCAATGCCTTTCTCAACACATTCAGGTTTGTGGAACACCTCCAGCTAAACGTGCAAATGATGTGTTCTGGTGGAGGGTTTCATTCACACAGAGACATAGGAAAAATAAACCCAGAGCCTGCCAGACCATATTTTGCAAGGTTAATGATAAACCGATGAAAGAAAACAACCATTGGTGGAGTGGTGCTCCCCATAAAAATAAATAATAGTTCACCTAAAAATGACATATGGCCAGAAGACTGTGAAGTATTTCTTCATCAGCAACTAGTAAGACATGTTTATAATACAGGACTTACAACATTTTAATTAATAACATTTCAAAACAAGCATTTGCATTATTGCAATAATTCATATTTTCTTTGATAAATGAAATATCAGTTCAATAGATCACCTTTCGTAAAATTGCTAGAGGTAGAAATCTTTCACTAGTCGAAAACTAGCTACTTGCCATGCAGTGTTAACTGCTCACTAGAGAAGCGTACGATATATTATGCGCATCTCATCAGAAAAGCCGGTTCTCTGATTAGCGCTAAATCTCCGTCAGCTGTTTTTAAATGCAGCACCAGTTTATGAACAGAGCCGTAGATTACTGACGAGCTATGCGTTAGTTTCAAGGGTGATTCAATAGTGCAGCTTCTCAGTGATCTACAGCTCTGTTCATAAGCTGGCCTTCCTTTTGAAAACAGCTGACGAAGATTTACCGCTAATCAAAAAAATGGCTTTACTGATGAGATGCGCATAATATATCATTCGATATATACCGCCCAGCATATCACGTTTATCAAGCATATCTAACAGTTAACAAAATACACTTACCTTGTGCCCAACTCAGCCAGCAAAAAAGCCAAAAGATGTTTTGGTTGTCGATGCAACCTGGGAAAAGACAATAAAACTGATTAAGGTAAAGAGGCAAAATAAAGATTTCCTGTGCAAATAAATTATTTGCTGGCAGATATGAAATGCCCAACAACACAATACGAGTTTAATTAGAAGTAAACTTTCAGGAACACAACTTTCCAGTTCTTTAGAGCAAACCAACCTCAATGTCAACTCAATGTAGAGTTTCATTGCAGCTCTATAAAACAGCTCGACAATTTCAAGTGAAGACTTACAGTTTGCAGATGTCTGTGAAGTTTACGAAGGAGGTCTTCTTTGTGCCGACTCTGACAACCTGAGGAGGCTTCATCACAAACTTTCTCTTCTCTCCCGCCACCATGTCTGGATTTTTTTCCCGCATGATGTTAAAAACTCTATTCAAAAGCTACAAAAAAAAAGATGGCGATAATAAGAGTAGATGCAATCAGCCAATGATAATTTAGTTCAACCTATATGCTTCATACAGGATCAGAAATATAAAACCCTTTTTACAGAATTTAATTAAAGGAACAGTTTCCCCCAAAATGAAAATCTGTCGACCAAAGCAATGCATTGATGAGAAAGTGAAAATTTCTCCAAATGTGTTCTGATGAAGACGCAAACTCTAGATTTAATTGAAAAGCAAATTAAAATTTTTTGGTAACCTATTCCTTTAAATATGAAGTGTATCCAAAATATATCCTATACTGTATGGCTGTCCTTACATAACATAAAATAGCAAAAAACTGCCACATGCATGAAACAAAACAAAAAAAAAACAGAACACACACAAAAGCTGTAGTTTAAAGTGAAGAGATTGTGTATAAGTATTGTGACATTCTGACTGTCAAACGTTACACATCCAGTTTGTGAGACAAACTACACCTGTGTGAACTTAACGAGAATTGCTTTCACATCTAAAAAATATCATCTTGACAGCAGCTGTAATCATTCAGAAAAGAGAAGTTAACAGAGGAAAGCTGTTCTGCCAACAAATGCACCAGATGGCAGCAGTTTCTGGCCCTTTATCAAGTTATCACCTGAAACAAGCACACATGTTCTGCACTGCAAGTTGAATAATAAATGTGGCCATTCACCTCATCATATGTGTAATCCCTCTCCGATCCTGCCCAGGCAGGGCCCGTCTGCGTGCTGAATGTGATGTCATCTGTGTTTTTACTATCTTCATCTTCCACACCTTTCACACAAACAGCACAGAATGAGACAACTAGCCAACATTAGTTATTTTACAGAGAAATGCACCCCCACCACCAGCCACTTACCATCCTCTTTGCTTTGACTGTCCATGTCTTCTTGAAAATCTTTGACTTTTCTTGGTTTCTTCTTCTTCATGGGCAGCATTAAGTCATCCTCTTCTTGTGTTTCCGATGGCTCTGTTTCGATCTTCAGCTCCTTTTGGAAATGCACAATTTATTTAGTATAAGACTATGCACGACAACTGCTGTCAGGATCAAACTTCAAACGCAAAGAGAATCTGAAGTGTAGGCTCAGACATCAATTTCTTTTTCAACGACGTCCAAGGCCACTAAAGGATAACGCTTTCGTGGTCAAAACATCTTTTGATGTGAAAAGCCATTATGGCCATGAAAACAACTATACATGTGCAAACAATCGACTGACCTTCAATCCTTCTTCAAGCTCCGCATCAAAAATCTTCTCTTTTTTGGACTTCTTTTTCTTTTTCTTCTGGTTGAAGAAGTTTAAGTCATCCAGATCATCTGATGTTTCTGGAAAATTACCCATGTAAAATTAAACCAAGCCAAACATATATGTATATATATATATATATATATATATATATATATTTCACATGTAAACATTAGGATTTAAGCACTTAATCCAGCACGAGCCTAATCAGCATAATGTAAACACCTAAAACCGACACAACAGCTTGCCTAGCAATCATGACGTTCTGTTCAGCTAGCACTTCTAGCTGCTCTTAAAGCTCAGCTCTCATAGGAACGAACTGGAAACACTCGCTCTGCCGCAGTGCACACACTTTGTAAGAAATCATGCACTCTGTGGTTTAGAAAATGTGCACACGTATGATTTTTTACGTGGCCCTTACATTTTCGTGCCCTGGAAAATATTCAGAACATTCAGCTCTTCTGCAAAAATCTGTGTTAATTGTTTCAAAAAAGGATTTGAGGAATTGTGTAATTTTATTTGCGCATACTGTTATTACTATGCATTGTTATCAGGATGCAACAAAAGATGGAATGCTGTTTTTATTTTGTTAAAAACATCCCTTCGTTGTGTGCAAATAAAAGTTTAATTTGTTAGTTATTGTGTGCAAAACAAAAAAAGGAAATTTGTTATTTTAATTTAGAACGCTTTTAAAGCATTTGCTTTATTAATTGTGTATTGCTCTACACCCAAAGCGATTTACAATCATATGAAGGGGTCTTTCCTCAAGCTCCAGCAGTGTGCTAGTCAGGAAGGTAGAAAAACCCATAATAATCTGGCTTTGTGTTCTCTTTGCAGTATTACTACAGCTGGGCAATCAAATGGCGCTTTTCCACTACATAGTACCAGCTCGTCTCGTCTCGCCTCGGCTCTGTTTGGTTTTCCACTGTGTAAAAGTTGTACCTAGTTGTCATAGCGATGCTGCACGAGCTTGCGGTGAC
>JAUCNO010001758.1:21421360-21445049 GCA_032353835.1 Enteromius viviparus
CCAGGGAGGTTAAATTTACAATAACTATAAAGTCTTAATAGTCATTACAACATCATAATTCTAACAATGACAGAGAGGAACAATATTATTGGGATCATTTTTTTCAACTAATGAATGATTAAAAACATTGGCAGCCAATAAGAATCCAAGAGCACATGCATTTAAAGCACTACAGTACATTATTGTGCATTGGTGTGGATTACTCATGGTTGTTCATATGGTTTCATGGTTTGGATAAAATGATTAAAAATGTAACTCATACATTACATGTGTACATTTGGCTGACACCTTTAGCTCTAAAACAACTCACCCCGCATGCAAGATATTTTATAATCTGATCACACTCTGGGAACCCAATTCATGATAGTGTAATGTGCTACTGTTTGAGCTGCTTATTGTATAATTGGGCTAGTAAACAAAATAAAGTCACTGATATATTACATACAGTATGTCACAATACAAACTTATTTATAAGTTTATATAACAATTATATAATTATTATATAACCTTCCCAAAGATTTTGATTATTATTATCACTTTAAAATATTGTTCACACTAAGAAAAAATAGAATTGTTTTCTGGAAAGTTATTTGTGGAACCTGAAATGGCTCTTCTGTGGTAACACTGTAAAATCCCCCTTTACGAATCTATTTTTAATAGTGTTTGTTTCAGAAGTGATTAAATCGACCCTATTTATAGTTTATAGACGTCAATTCATGTGGTATTTAAATAAAATGTCTAGATTAGATGATTGCTGGCTCACCATGTATAAAGTTATCCGGTCTGAAGAGCTGTCCTATGTTACTGCCCCTCACGCTGTCCATTGTGCCCGGCTCCAGGTCCACTAACAATGCTCTTGGAACATACTTGCCACCTGACAGGCAATGAAACATATCAATGAGACTTTGTTACAGGAAGTTACAGGAAGTCCAAGACACATGTAACAGATGAAGTCACCTTCTTTTCACATAATATATAACTTCTAATGTAAATCTGCATACCATGCGCTTCATTGAAGTAAACATTGACCCTCTCCAGCTGAAGGTCCATGTCGCCCTCATAAGCTCCAATTCTGTTAATACCATGTTCATCACTGATCACCTCCCAGAACTGCAAACACAAGGAAATTAGTCAACTTATTTTCTCCAATGAACTCCGTTGTGACCAGCTTAAACAGAATGAAACGTTTTGCCTTTTTAAATAGCAAAAACGGTTATTCTCAACACACAGAGTCAAAGGAAGCTTTCAATAACTGACTTATCTGATGAGTATAAGTGACTTGCGGTTGTTTTTCCGGATGCAATTCAGTTTTGACCACAGTTCTACTGCATCTATCACTCAGAAATACACAGGCCGCTGGGCTCTGTGCTCATTTCCATGATAAAGAAGGCTCACCCCGTCATAAGAGGCTCTGTGTCTCTTATCTTACACTAGACCACTCTAGGGTGAACACCCTAGGCCGCACGTATCATAAATTTATATATTCACTCATTTTAAAAAATTCAAATACAGTAGTAAAGAAGTTTTTGCTATTGCTTTTAACCAAAAAGAAAGCACATTACTGCAGTTTTTGGCTACTAACAGAATGCTATTCAAAATGACAGTAGACTCTACTGACTATAATGAGAAAAGAAATGCATGACATGAACAACTTAGAATATAACTACAAATCAATAATCATAAAACAGAAATGCAAGCACATTTGTCTGTAAAGCCTGCATCAGATTGTCTAGCTTGAATCAAATAGATAAAGCAGCTGTTAATCACAAAAATACACATAACAATCCATATTTTAACCCATCGCACCTTGGAGCCGATCTGATTCCCACACTGTCCAATCTGTAGATGAACAATCTCACGCATAATGATAGATTTGGCACGTTGAAAGAGCAGGAATAGCCTTGACCGTGAGTCTGAGGTGCCCACTGTGTGTGTAATACCACTGATGACATCATTAAGAGGGAGTCACCCGTCACACAACGTACTAGTCAGTGTGACACTTAATTAGCAAGCTAACACAACAGACCGCTGACTTTCAGTCAATAACAACAGTTGTGTTGCTGGGTCAAGGTTCAGCACACTGTGAATGGCAAAATTGACGATGTTTGTTAAGAATTTCAGAATATATTTCAATATCTAAAATAAAAAAAGTCCTATCATCTTTAGCTTGGATCAGCCGCCGTCTCTCTGGCATGTATGATAAGAGTCTTGCATGCCCTATCTGCTGCAGTGCAGTGACACAGACCGTCAGAAAGACAGACAGACCACATACTCATTGTCTAAGTGTTTCCTGCAACAACAGATGTTTAATAGCCTATATGTTGGAGTTGGCGGTTCTGTGCAGTATAAACTTTTACATCTTCCCAGTCTCAAATTTCAATTTGGAGGCCAGCATACCAAGCCAACAAAAACATGTTTTTGCTAACTTTCTCAACTGTTTCTATATTGCCCCGGTTTTAAAAATGCCTAAATAATTTTTTTTTTTGGTTGTGCGAATGTTCCAGTTTGCAAACATTATTGGAATTTTGTGTTTGGATGTAACGTTAAACATTCCACGAACAATGTATAAATAACGTTTCTGTGCTGCGTTTTTTGAGAATGTTGTTAAATAACCTTCAATGAACATTCCATTAACAATATTTGTTTGTAACTTTTGAAAGAACCTTGCCAGAACGTTCTGTTAGCTGGGTGATATGCAGATTTATATTTAACAACAGATGCCACGGTTGTGCTCCAAGTAGTTTTCATGAGAAATGTTTATTTTACTACAAGGTTTAAAAATGGATATGATCGGTCATCTTCCTATCATTTATTAAGGTGATTCTTGACTATCAGCCGTGTTTAATATAAGTTACGATAAAGCACAAGTACCGAGTTATTCAAAAGAATTTGCGAAGTGCCGACACTCTTGTTGATAATGTCAATGCATGAGGCATGCTGTAGGACAGATTAAGAACAGAAGGCATGCTATTGTGCAAGTTATTCAACCTTCCAAGAAACAGGAGAGAGTTCATATATATAGCAAAGTGCTGTGCTTTTTTGTACAAACTGTGTCAGATCTGTAGTTACAATGAAGGCTTTCATGATTTTAGGTCATTTTATTAGGGGAATTAAACAGAAATAGTGACAAGAGAAGGGATGAGAAAAAGCAAAAGAAGATTTCACTTTAAATTTATTTAATAGACATCTTTACAACCCATGTCATGACACACCCTGGAAAATGTTAAAAGCAATTACAACTTTTGACCCTGTCATAACCAAATGTACCCAATAGGTGATATATGATAGATAAATAAATATAGAAATACAAGCGTTGTAGGTTTTTTGTTACATAAGTAGCACATTTTCTTCTAATGCATAGAGGTACGGGTTTAAATCCTGAACTTATCTTTGATTATAAGGATTTTTAAAAGTAAAACACAAAAAAATCTGCAAGACTATGCTACTGGTACACTGCAATGTATCTTCAAGTAATTTGCGGCTGTCAAATCTATCATGAACTTGCATGTTGATGTATAATAACGCCACCTACAGGATATAATTATTGCAACAGTTATATTTTGTGCATCCTGTAGGCTACTCACAAAAGTTGGAATGACAGCGAACTCAGTCCTAAAATGTTTTTACAGTTGTGCGCGCTTTAGGTACAAAAACAAACAGAAAGAAATGTATAGCCTGCAATTATAAAACATTTAAACTGTAAAGTTTTTTTTTTAAACTTAAAACAGTATATAATAATTAAATCTTAACTATTTCCATCATTAAAAAAAAACTATAAAAAGATAAAAGGAACACTTGGTTTACAAAACTAAAATTGTGCTATTTTTTCTCGTATGACGTCACGGGGTGACCTTTTTTATTCAATGAACAACAACATTATACAACACTATGAATAACAACCGAGATAAAATTACCGCCAGGGGGAATGATTGAAATAAACACTTAATTTCCCTCAGTAAGTGTGCTTTCCGCGAATACATTTGTTTTTTTACAACAGTATTTGTCTTTGTATGTGTGGAATGTCATCAGAATTACGACAAGATTCATAAAATTAAAACCGTTAAAATAATTTGTGAAGCCACAAATATTTGAACAACGTCACGGAGTGAGTGACCTCCCCCTGACGCTCGTGAAAATTTAACGCTGTGCAAAAGTTTCGGAGCACAGCTGATCTCAGGTCAGCCTCAGAGAGCGAGCGAGCGGCGACAGCTCCGGCGGGCGAGGAGGGACTTGGAGCGGCGTCCCGAAATAGTAGAGCAAGAATAACAAACAGTGAAAAGTACGCTATGCGTGTCAGGTCAAAGTTCACTCCTGACCACTCGTGAATGTCAGAAACTGAGGGAACACCCGATGAGGCTAACTGACACCTTTGGAGAGCCTGAGCGATAAGGCTGTAAGGGATAGCGAGTTCTCTCCACCTGACCTGGATAACCACCATCATCATCATCATCATCATCATCATGGTGTTCTTAACCTACAAGACTTTTCCATTCGGATGTTAAGGATAGATTCCCAGCTCTGGACATGGGGATGTGTCACAGTTTCAGATCTAGGTTATCAGAGTCGGCGATCTCGTACACCAGCGGACGGACCGGTGCGAGTCCCGGGATAGATGTGGAGTCCGGTCATTTTGACAGTTGTGACCGGCGGGTTGAGGAGAGGGCGCGGGTCAAGGCGGAGAACAAACGGAGTCGAAACATTGACAAGAGCCTGAAGGCGGAGAAGAGAGAGTACAAGCAAACGCACAGGCTGCTGTTGTTAGGTAAGAGGATGGTGAGACCACTTTATCTGCTGTCAACGAAAATGAGAGCAGCCACGAGCCGACGCGACTGGCCCCTTAAAACACGTTACCATGGTAACCTTCGTTTCCACAGTAAATAATGTGGTGGCTTTTCTAAGCGCGAGGTGATGATGACTTGGTTTTAATGAGGCTTAAATAAAATTAGCATAAAAAAGTTTTAAATGCATTACGTATGTTAAACTTGTCTCTCGGCCTTCACCACTAACAATTAAAATAATCATCTGTTGAAAGCATATACACTTTAGATAAAAAAAATTATAAAAATAAAAGTATCAATCTTTAACTAAGTACAGTTGAAAAAGAATACTTATATTTACACTGGTTATGAAACTATACGTCTTGCTCTATTCTTCTTAGATATGAAAAACAGAAATTTGCAGTTTTTCTTTTTTTCTTGATGCACTTGCACAGATTCTTTAGTTGTAATGTGTGAGATCCTTCTCTAGATTAAAGAATTAAATATGTTATCTTTCCTGTGGTTGGAGTTTGTGCTTTATTAAGGGATGAAGCAAATAGTTCAAATAATTCATTTGTTAGGAAAATCCAACATACGTTCATGCTATGCATCCTACGCAGTATACAATATTAGAATTATGTTATAATTTATTTGACAAAGATCATAGAATACCAATAATGATAAAAGTATACAGATATTATTATATTTTCAGTGGATTTTAGAAGCTGTATCCATGCATTAGAAGAGGAGTTTTAATTTATACAGTTGTTTCTAAAAACATTATACATTGTATAATGAATAAATAAATAAAATTAATAATAATTAGTTTTACCCATTTTCTTCTTCATGGGTTTATTTTATTTAAATAAAATGTACAAGTTTTGTTCATTTGATGATTACTGCTAACCAAAAAGCCACATACATTTTTAACTGTAGACACTACAGTTTACACTAAGCGTCTTCTTTTCACTGACCACTTGTTGAAAAAAAAAATTAAGTGATTGCACTTTTCTTTTTAAGTATTAGTCCTACTTTGTGCACGGAAAGTACTGTGAAAGATTGTTTTATGGTATTTTGGTGAAAACTGTGGTCATCCTGGTCTTCAGTTGGACACTGAAAAACATATTGATTGACCGCTTTTCTGAATATGCCCCCGAAAATGTCTACAGTGCAAAAAGAACATTTAAAGTAATTTTGAGTTTCATACGGCCTGAACTCTTTAACTCAGATCAAACCTGGTTTTTGCGATTGTCATGGATTGTCATAACAATGAAAACATCTGGTCAAGATCTAATCTGTAGCAGGAAAACTGGCCTTACTTGTTTTGTTTTTGTGTGTGTGTGTGTGTGTTTGTTTGTCTAGCAAAGAATGAAATTATAACTCAGACATTTTTTGCAGAACATAAATCTAGGCTTTCTGCAGATTTCGGTCTAAAATTGTGCAAAAAAGTGAAGTGAAACTGTTTTTGGAAGACCATTTTATTTTCTAAACCTGCAGTGCTCTTCTTGTGGCATACGTTTTATAATTTTTTCCTCTTCCGCTTACATCTGCACTAGTCGCGTGGCTCGACTTCCTTTTTGGATAAAAAAACTAAGTGTTAAAGAATATTTTCTCTAAACCAAGATGAGATGTATTGTGTCTATGCCCATCGGTCTGGAATACATGCAGACTTTAAGGTGTGATGAATCCCAAGAATTTTTCTTTTAAATTCGCTGACTTCCCCTTTGGCCTTCCTCGGAGGTGTAAACAGCGTTAGAGCAGTCGTGGTTGGATAAAGTAGCATTACACAAGTACTCATATGCTGCTACCTTTATGAGAGCTGTTCTTCTTTTTATTAACAAGTTACACAAGAAAAGGAGGGCAGCATGACAACACAAACGAAGAAACTGTTAAGCTCTGTGACCAAAATACTCTAGTCATGCGGGTGCTCGCTTCAAAAACAGATGACACACACATACAAAGCTGATTGTTGCAACCTTAGAATGTAGGAAAACGATCTCTGTGTGTTGTGTGTTTTATAGGGCTTGGCCGGTAGTGTTTGTGCGCGCTCGTCTAAAAAGGAAGTCTGGTTGTGAAGTGTGAAGAAATGTGACCTTCTTTCTGCTTTTGGGACTTTTAATAACAATTTGTCATTTTAAGGCAGGATTAACCTCAATGAAAATGTTTGTAGCTTAACATGGACTCTTTTGATGTGGTCGCTTTTGACTACTGCCTCTGTTGTTGAGGCTGGATCTCACTGCTCACAGCTGCAAGCCCACAAGTGTAATGTCTTATTTTAAGTGATTGCATGCTGTTATTGCTCACTTAAACAGAATCACATACTCTCATGAAGGATGAAATATTGCATGAAATCAGATGAATGGACTCATAAGGAGTTCACTGTTGATCATGCAACTCCATGCAAGGCATGACAAAAGACATTCAATACATACTGCATCCCATTTTAATAGAATCAGGGGCTCTTAAGCTCTGGTTACACGCAACTAAATTAAGCCAATTGGTCTATAATGCATGCCGAAACTTTAGCAAGTTGATTGTCACCAAGAACAATCATATTTTTGTTTGGATTAACATTTGAGGAAGGCATGCAGTTCTTAATATAACATTAGACAAGGAGAAGGTGACTAATTCCCCGAATTACCTCTTTCTTTGAAAGGGGCTCTTATGTAATGTGACATAACGCAAATGGGTTCTGAGTTAAAGGGTGGACTGTATTAAACCATATTGTGTAACAGCTCTATACCTATTATTGTCTGGTAAAAAAAAAATCCCATAAAGCAGTAAGTACAAGAATATCATGTTTATGGTAACTTATACTGTAAAAACATAAGTTACAGTTCAAGTACAGATTAAAAAAAAGTTTTATGAAATGATAATCACATTTTAGCATAAACACAAATTCTAAGAAAAGAGATAAGTCGAATTTGTTCTCTGTCAGCAGGCGCTTTCATAACGAGCAGAAATACAGCTGTTTCTCCGACAGGACTGAATCTGTGATTTGCAGGGCCCTGGTGAAGGTTGTACCCATAGGCCCTCTTTAAAATTGTGTAAATAACACATATACATTTGTGAATAACATTAAGGACACCGACAGCAGCTACAGTAGTAAATTAGGCGTGGCCACTTTAAGAAACAATAACGATACACATCCAATTCCCTTCCAAACTGCTATGTTCACTTAAAAAAAAGATTACACATAAAAGCGTTTTTCTTTTTTTTAAGATTGTCACAAGGGGTATTTCGGGCATCATTTTGTATGTTTGTCAGATCAAGAGCAAGGCAAAATTCAGAGTGGGTGCTGAATTAAGGTTTTTGCACCTTTTTGTGTTTGTATGTTAAAACAGGTGAGGTTTATTTGTTAGTTCAGGCGCAGAAGGAGAGCCCGGTTGGGTGTTTGCACACTGTCTGTAAAACATGGTGTGGATGTAGCCATAGGCCCCTATAATCTTCACCACCTTTCACCCCATTAGCAACGGCCCTGGTCCCCAGTAATCACTGCACACCAAGCAGCACAGCACATGACTCCGAAACCTGCAGCGCTCATGTTTAATCAATGAAATCACAGCCTTTAAGAAATTTCGAAGTTCTTTAGTTTCTGTCCTCAAATGTAAGACCTTCAAATAAAAAAAACTTCTTGAACCATTTAACACTTTTTATGGGCTTAAATATGATACCAGTGAAAGCTTTGTAATAATTAATTAGGACAGGTAAAACAAAGACAAAATTCATTTTAAACAATATCTTCTCAAAAGTCTCTGGAATTAAAACTTATAGTGTTTATTATACATTAACAAAGCTGCACGTTGCATCCCGAATAGTTTTTCAATATGTGACCCCGGACCACAAAACCAGTCATAAGGGTCAGTTGGTTTTATTTATTTTTTTAAAAATAAAGATTAATACAATACAAATTAAATCTGAATAAATAAGCTTTGAATTTATTTATGGATCAATTGCCTTTAAAGTTGTTTAAATGAAGTCCCTATGAAAATTACTAATCAAAAAGGTTTGATATATAATTGTTTTAGTCCGATTATTTTAGTAGTTTAATTATCCTCTTTTAACTGTTCGGGACACAAATAGTTTCACAAAGAACAAGTCTGCTTAAATATTAGAGAAATGCTGCCACCTTCTGGAGACAGATCATAGTGGAGTGTACTATTCATCTCAACTGCCATATTTTATCCATGCATCCTTACATTTAAAAGTGATAACTGGTTTGGTCTCAGACAGGATTTTAACTGTATATGGATGTGACCACTGAAGAAGAGTATAGTGACTTGTTAACTTAGTGTTGATTAGTTCAGGCTTACACTTTTAACAAACTCTCAATGTTTAAGCATACTTCACCTTCTGTTTAGGCTGTGCCCCTGAATGCCACACAAAGATTATGGGATCAAAAATAGACCACAGGGTGTCAAAAAATAGCTCAATGAATCGTCATTTTCTTTTTTGGTCACTGTCATACAGTAGTTTATCTCTTATGTGTTGACATCGCACTGACTTTTGTGTGATCTCTTATACTAAAACTATGTGTCTGGATTCTTTGGTTTACTCTCTGACTACCAACATGCCACTATTTTAAGCCTTTGTTTGGAGCAATAAAGATAAATGCATGAGAAAAATCTATTACTCAAGTTAACGCATCACAACACTAAATATAGACTTCGTTTACATTTAGATTTAGATTATTACTATACCTTGACTGAAATAATATCAGTTCCAGGAAAAGAATAATTAAAACAACTCTACTTCTAGAGTACAAGTAAATATGTATGTCAGTATACATTTTTATTCTAGCATGTCTGATGAATGTTTTCAATGAACAACTAATATTTTGAGCACATGCTAAGTACATATAAATAATAATAAAGAAAACCCAACTGTTTTATTTAGTTTAACTCTTAGAAATCTTTGTCATTTTGTGTAGCATATTTAATGTAGTAAGTAATTGCCAAAATAGAATGTATATAAGCTGATGCTAGATTATTTCGTGTTTCTGATTTATTTTCTAGTTTATATTGCACATACTGCATGTCTGTGGAAATTTTCTGCAGGTAGATTAAAATGTATAGTACTTTTTCAAGCTGAACTTGCTTACAAAAGTTTACAAAACAGAAAATAAATACTAGGAGGAAGCTTAGAATTACTGTAATAATAAGAAGCACTTTAAAACATTCAAATGATCAGTCTGAACTCTATAAATATTTGGCTGTTGAACCATTCTATTTAAGCATATGTTTTATGTTGTATGTTGTTGCCATATTAGAAAAATCATGGCTTAAATTAGTGGCCATTAAATAAACCTTCAAAATATTTGCACTTCTTTATTAAGAAGTAAGTTGTTCTCCTATTTGGAATTGTGTGTGTGTGTGTGTGTGTACAATGCAGTGAACTATAATTAAGTGCTCTCTCAAAAATGTATCAGTTTATTAATACAATAATTGTTACATAAAGTTATAAAGGACATCAGGATTAAGTGCTTATCAACAGACAACAAATAATTAAATTCAAACACTTTTTAAATATCTGCTAATAAATGAAAAATAGTTCTGTCCTCAGACATCTGGTGCCACATAAGAATTTCATACTTACATAACATTTCAGATAGAGATTTAAAAAATACAGTTCTTAGCAAAGATGTGCTATGACGATACTTTTTGTGAGGACTTCAGACTGCAGTAGAGTCTGACTAAATAATTCTATTTAACATACAAATTTTTAAAACCATATATTTGTCTTAAACCTGTTTTATGTGTACGCTTTAGTACGCGTTCAGTAAGCGCTCTGTGTGATTCGTAAATGTTTTGATTCACTAAGAGAAACGACTCATTCGAGTCAGTTCGGGAATCATACTGCACTAGTCGCGCCGTATGTTGCTGATTTATTACAAAGAACCGACTCAAAAGAGCCATCTGTTTGGGCTTCGAATCGCAGTGGTCAGAGAATATGTGACTTGGATTAAAAAAAAGGTACGCTCAGAAAACATTAGCTTATTAAAATGATTTAATTATTATTTGGCTGTGGTATTTGTTCACGGAAGCAGCTCTCGGTCCCCAGTCCTATTTAAAACGAGCGTGTTTACATATTTTTATGCTGCGGATCAAAGAATTATACGTGAAACGTAAAATTGTATCATACTGTCCTACACAGAAGCAGCGCTAATGGTCAATAGTCAAAGATGGATCGGATGGGAATCGCGAACTTTATCGCGTATGAATCATGTCTTCAAAGAGGGCGCCTCGCTCCGCAGAATCGCCGCTTGCTGACGTTTTTGGGCTGTCATGTGATTAGCAGGGTTCAATGAGAGCTGTTTGCCCCACCCATCTCTTCAACGCTGTCTATCTCAATGTACAATTCACTGAGAAAAGGAAATAATCGCTAAAAATACACCCTCGAAAAGGATCCATTGGCCACAATTGGGGATTCAACGCGTTCCGTCCGTAGGGAATCCATCGCTGTCGTTGTGGTGTCGGATTTATCTTCACGTATCCAAATGCACATGATCTAAGAAGGATTCAAGAAGGATACAAAGCGTAGCCTGACAGCGGACTCGGACTGCCATAACCGGTAAAATATCGACGGAATAGCTCGCATTTGCATCTGCGGTTGAAAGAACCGTAGGAATCGCCGCTCGCGTCAAAGCAAAGCCTACGGATGTGAGGAGAAATTCAAATTGCAGTAACGCAGAAGACGGGCCTCGTTTGATTTGGACAAGCCGAAAAAAAGCGATCAGTCACTGTAAGCAGAACAGGAGGGAAAATATCGTCAATCTGAGGGGAATTTTTCAGCAGCACCGCCGTATTTTTCTCGCAGACAACGTCGTTTCGTAACGGAGTTAAAAGGTTCATGTCGGCCACGGCGCAGGGCGGAATGATCCACATGCCGTCATTTTGGTGGAAATATTTGTTTTTTTAATTTGTAGCCACCCTTTCTATCTCGTTCTGCCCGTCTCGTTGCATCGGCCAACGGATTCGACAGCAAGAAACTGAAAAGAATCGCGTTTTGTGGAGCTATTCATGATTTTAATAGGAGTCGCTCGTTATTTCGGGAAACCGACCATGGATTCGCGACGGGAAATTTGCTAAAACGCCGTCGTGGGAAAGCCGAAATCATTCATGTAACGTCGAAGGCTTCGCTGGATGCACATCCATACACAGAAATCTCATATTTGATAGCAGCAAGCGCTCGACAGGACTCGGCCGTCTGTAGGCCGGCCTAGTGTTTTCACCACCACCTATTCTCGCCAATACTAGTCACCCATAGCTTTCATATTTCTCCGTGCTCCCCTCCCGCCCTTATCAGCGAAATCCGGGGAAGCGATGTGCATACAAGTATAAATGTCCCGCTTTTCCATCAAAGTGTTCTGATCGGAGGCCAATTAAGGAATTTGGATCATTTATTCATACAGTAGATACAACTCTCCCCCCCCCCCTACCCCAATCCACCCCACCCCACCCCAAAACTTTTCTTGGGTTTTTGGGAAAATGGGTTGTTTGGGCAACAGTAAGACTGAGGACCAGCGAAATGAGGAGAAGGCCCAGCGAGAAGCTAACAAAAAGATAGAGAAACAGCTCCAGAAAGACAAACAGATCTACAGAGCAACTCATCGACTACTACTGTTAGGTAGGTTGGTCTGAAAGCCGTGGTTCTGTCACTGCGAACGCTTTCCTGATGCGCGTGACGTCATCGGGGCCTGTCACATTTCGTAGCGTTTTGTGTGTGAATTTGATTCATTTGTCCATGACTGCATGATGGGGGTACACGCGTTTCGACAGGGATTCCTGGACCGTGGTAGTGGACACCTCAGGGCCCGTGGTGCTTCATCCAACACCGCTCAATCACTCCATTCATTTCCCATCTGATTTATGTTGAATAGGTTTTGCATTATGGAAATATTTGGGCTCCTACGATTTTCATAATTCATTCACAACTATGTCATGGAGATCCCACACTCGCAAGCATACACTTGCATGTGCCATTAGTGTTCGTGAGTTTAGGGGTGGTTTCTGCAAGGGTGCTTATTGCTCTACACATAGATGGAAATGTCTGTTTAAGAAGACATTTCTGAATTGAGGTGTTTGGCAGATTAGTGCATCATTATCAGGTTCAGTTCTGGTAAGGGTTGCTTGCATAGTGCTATTTTTATGGTTTAGCATTCTGGGCATCCCCAAAATGATGATGCATACATATTTTTGGGCTTTACATCTAAAAGAAACTGATTGGATCAGGTAACATATTTTTCATGCTTTAAATATTCGTAGTTTAGTTGAGCAATAGGATGATGTATGAACCAAACCAATGAACAGAAATGGCCATTTAGCTTACTGTTACGAAATTTTTTTTTTTTTTATAAAATTCCGATCATTTATTCATTTTTTTGCTGAACTGAGTAATTAAAGTAACAAATTAAGTTCAGTTCAGCAATTGAATGTCTTGCTTGCTTTCGTGAAACTAGTATGTTTATATCAGATATCTGCATTGGAGTTATTGTCCATTTGGTAAAAAATATATATTGGTCTACCACCTTACTATCTTGAACCTGATAAAATCAGAAAGTTTTTACCTTCATGGATCTTCCATAGCATGACATGAAGTTGTTTTAACTTCGGTTTGATTTGATTTAGTCCCTGTTTAAACGACTAGTCTTGCTAATTCTGATAAAACCCAGTTCTCAAATGGCCTATTTGTTTAGATATACACATGGCCTAAAAGTACCCTATTTTAAATCAAAATCCCATGTATTCAGTGTAGCGAAACACTCTAAATCATAACGCCTGGTGTTTAAAGGATATTTCTAGATACCCATGATTCAAGTGTGTTGTAATGATATATGATTTAGTGATGTGTACCAGTGTAATTGGAGCACAAAAGTGGAATTTCTGTATTCAAACAGGCCTATCTGACACAATTGGAGCCTTGTAACAATATATATATTGTGATAAAGAGGTTCCCATCATGCATCTGAACTGAGCACCTAAATCTGAGGTGTTTCGTTGCTTCTGTAGTTTGTGCAGTCTCACAATCTCTTCTCATATTTAGCACTTGGAAACATGAACAACCGTGCATTGTTGATCATAAATTGTAGAATCATTCAGCTTTGTCAATGTTTGACAGCTATGGCTCTATGGTGTTTCTGGGTAGTTCCTTATGTTTTGTTTTGCATTTCACTATTTTACTTGATGCATAGATAACCAGTTCCTTTTTAGATAGTTTACTTACAAAAGCATCGATTGGAGTGATATTGTTTATAATTTAGTGAAAAGTCAGAATCAAAGAAGGAAGCATCTTATTGAAATCTCATGAGGTTTGAAATATAGAAGTAATTGTAGAGTATTCATCATTTTAAAAATCTTAAAATTGGTTTTATTTTATTTTATTTGTGTACTAAAGTACAAAATGATTATATTTAATGGTTTTTTTTTCTTCACTTTTTTGAAGCTGGTGTATGTTTGCAACAATAATATTAATTTCTAAGCTTTGATTTTTAGCATGGAATTTCTGCTAGAGGTGCATGTTTAGTTTGCCATTAACAAGAAAGGCTTCTGTGAAATTGAATTAGTAATTTCTGTTGAATCAGGTGATATCTGACCCCCCCTCCCCTCCTCCCATATCCCTTGTGATTTATATGTTTCTTTTGCTCGTCTCTCAGGGGCTGGAGAATCGGGGAAAAGCACCATAGTCAAACAGATGCGCATTTTACATGTCAATGGCTTCAATGCTGAGTAAGTATTGCTTATTTTTTATTTAACTTAAGTCAAATGCATACTAGATTTTTATTCTGTCCATAAGCACAGCCTACAGTCAAGTATGATAAAGCGTATAAACAAACCCTGTTTTCATTCATCAACCCATTTTGTTGGCCACGTTGTTTTGCAGTAATGTTTTTCAGTGAAAGTTGGGTTTGGGAGGATGTTGATATCCGAGTCATTGCGGTGAAGGCGAGCTTTATGTCATTGTGTTGGTCTTTTGATTTAGTGGGACACGTTATATTTATAACTCTCGTGTATATGTGTTTATTGTGAGTAAAATGCAGTGCTTTACTTTGTGTCATGACAGGGCATTTTATTCATGCTATAGCTCACTAAAAGTCCTATTATAATAAAAAGCTAACTTTCAGTAAGTTTATTCAATAAGTTCTATTTACCATTATAAAAATGCTTAGTAACTGTTCTGAAAGCAGTTTGTGATTTAAGTCACTATAATTTACTATATTCTATTCTAGTCCTCAAGTGTAGTAAAAGTGTCCAAAATACTGCAGTGGTTACAGAATACAGACCATCAGTATTTCAACACAGGTTAAAATTTCAATGCTAAAATAAGACAAAATAATTTTCATTTATTAGTCAATATTACTACTGTGACTGTGATTGCAGCTTCTGGAAAACAAGTTCTAATTTGATGATTAGAGAGCAGAAAAAGTCAAGAATAAAGGATTAGTAATGCTACGGTGGTTTATGCTCTGTAATGTTGCACATTTATGCTGTGGTAGATGGGATGTTTGCGCAATGGCCAGAATTATTTGATACAAAATCTTCTGTACGTGCATGTAATACAGTTCATGTAGGGTCACATGCAGGGCCCGAAATTAAGTTTTGACATGCCTTCTGAACGATTTAACAGGGATATATCCAAAGCACGTTATTCTGTATATTATGTGTGCTCCGGACAGAGACGAGTGACAACATCATTAAAACATCAATAAGAAAAGCAACTTTTTGGTCATTTTAGATTTTTTATTATAAGTTTATAACGAACTATCTGATCTAGTCACACAAAAAATCTGGTTAAAAATCGCCACTAGCACGAAACTACCGCTACAGTGCGTGTGGGATAGACGGAAATGACGTGAGTGCGGCGCACATGCAGACGGGGCGAAGGAGCAGCACAGAGATCTGCGAGAACTGATACTGATTAACATTACTGGTAAAAAGATTTACTCGCCATGTGGCGGATGGCGCTTTAAATTTAACTCGCCAGAAAGAGAGTTTGCTCACATTTGGCGCGTGTTAATTGGCCACATGTTTATGTTTGCCTATTTTACAACCATTTGAATCAAATGCAAAAATCAGAGAACTGTCGGTTTTATAATATTAGTTATCATTATTTTTTAACTCCAGTCTTGTGTAATATAAAACGTAATAATTTTGCATCTATTATAGTGAAGAAAACAGAATGACGACATAATGACAGGATTATGGAAACACTTCAAAACACAGTTCAATTAACCTTAAGTAATATATAACCAAAATGCATGACATACTAAAATCTGAAATCTGTTCAGCAAGAATAACTTGTTGTAATGCATTACTATTATATACTCTAAATCGATTCATACTATGAAATAAAAATTGGGTTTACCCTCCACCCCGAAGTACTTCACAAGATTACAGTTATTCATTCATGTTGCCTGAAAATGAAATGATCTGAAGTAACCAAGCGTCAATGTTTTACAGAGAGAAAAAACAGAAAATTCAAGACATCAAGAATAATATAAAAGAAGCTATAGAGGTAAGTGTTTAAGCTTTGGAGTGGAGTTGAACTAGTAATTAAACAATTAAAAATGTGAATGCACTGAAATCCTGATTGTCTTTTTTCCTTTACAGACTATTGTGACGGCAATGTCCGCGTTGGTACCTCCAGTCCAGTTAGCCTATCCTGCAAATAAGTTTCGAATTGATTACATCCTCAATTTAGCCAGTCAGAAGGACTTTGAGTTCACACCGGTGAGTGCGTGGATTTTTGTGTTTTAGGCCTCTGTTTTGATGGTTCTCCTCAGTCGTAGAGCCAACTGTGGTTTATGCAATTATAATTAGCAGGTATTCTTTGCTTAGGGACAACACATAGGTGAATTGAAAAAGTGCCCCACCTCAGGGAAATGTGTGGGTGTGTGAACGTGTGACTCTCAGGTATAATGGTGAGGCGTTCATTACGACTGATTACTTGTAATAACCTCTAAACTCTCCCTTAAGAGGGCCTCACCTGAGCCACACACCTTGTCACCCAGGACCTCCCTGCTCCCTCATCACCTAGACAGGTGCTCTGTGTCTAGGGAAAGAGGAGTGGAAAGCCGCCCTGACCTGCGCCAATGGGCTGCTTAAGATTTAATTACAGGTCATTCAAACTTGGTGGCCCTATGGACTTAAAAATAGAGAGCATGAACAGCTCACCTGCTGGTTTAGACAAGGTTTTAAATAGAAACCCGTATCATTACATAAACATTTCTAAAATTATTAGATTATGGATACAAAGAGTTGGAATTTTTGAATACTGGATTGATATACAATGACTGTTACGCGGGATGCTGGTTTTTCTGTAAGCTATAAGATTGCCAGGAGAGCGGAGTAATGTGGAGTTGGTCGTTAACTGTTAAACTTCAGAATCGAGTGCAGGAAGTGGTTGTAGTTTTAGCATTACTACAAAGATACTGCCCCACCCTCCCTCTCTCTCTTTTTCTCTCTCTCTCTCTCTCCCTCGGTGGCCCCAGGGCCCGCTGGGAACCAGTCTGACTGGTTGATTGTGTTGCAAGTAAGAGACAAAAATAAAAAGCAAAAGCAATTATTGACATTTATACCTCAGTCATGCCACTTTAGGATATAAAGACCCATTGAAGTTTAGACGAATGCAATTTCAGCGCTGTTACATGACTGAGTTGTAATATTTCCATTTAAAAAAAAAAAAAGCCAAAAAACATTTAGCTGGGAAGCTATCATGCTAGGAGGAAACTTGTGAAGCATATTAGCATAACAATTTTAAACTGGAGAGAAAGACTGATGTAGACAAGCTGTATAATAATAAAAAAAACAATCTTAACATGTTTAAACACATTACCCTTCACCTGAAACAGTGTGTGCAAGGACTGGGCAAAGTAGCAAAAAATCTTGATTTTTTTTTATTGTTTTTAAAATCTAATATCTAGATATTATTCATTTATTTGTAGAATACACATCAAATATAAAAATGTATAATTTGTTCTGAATGTTTCTCAGTAAGATTGCTTATAAGACAGTAAAAGTTTTTTTTTGTTAGGCATTGTTTTCCAAGACGGAGTTTTAGTGCCACAAAAAAAAAAATCTAAAACTATGAGATTAAAGTCTATATTAAAAAAAAAAGTTATTCTCATAATAATACGAATTTATTCTCGTAGTTTTAGATTTTTTTGTTCTTTATTTATTTTTTTTGGTGCCACTAAAACACAGTCATAGTTTTCCAACCTATTAATAATAGTCATTTTTACACGCATATATCACATACGTATCACAGTCAAGAGGTTAGTCATCAAATGAATATTTCGGATAACGTGGTTTTAATGATTTACAGAAATGAATTTGATTGGCGAACTCTACTGCTGTTTTAGCTACTAAATGTAACATTTTAAGCACTGTCATAATGTTTTAATGTCTTTATTGCCCAGCCCTACCTTACGTATGTTGTAGAAAAACACTGAGTTGTTTTTATAGTTCCAATCTATGATAATCATGTTTATCCACTAAAAAGTATTGTCTTATGTATTGTACATACGTTGTTCATGTCGCTGACACATGCGGTAAGATTCTGTACAGCGAACATTCCTTAAATACCAATCATTATTTTACAGCAGCTTTACCTTTACACTTCACATTCTGTAATTTAGTTCTCTAACTGTAATTATAATTTAACATATTTAAATTGGTATGTTAAATCTTGAAGTTGCTTGTAACTGACATCTCAAAGTTGATCGGCAATGTTTTATGTAAAATATAATTAAGGCCTAATTTTATTATTTGTTGAAAATCATTTCGTAGTTTGCACGTAGAATGATATTATATTTAGCAGTAAAATATTTGCTTGCATAATAGCATATGCAAGACGGTGTCCTTCATATCACAATATACGGTTATGATACAAACATTCAGATACCCACAAAATAAATATTTAAGGTAAGAGCAGTGAGAGCTGGTGGGTGGCGTGATTCTCAAGTGTGTGGCTCTTGTCCTACACATTTAAAAGTGTAGTGGCACTCCTTTTTAAAGGAGATGTGCCTACCATTTCCAAACACATCACAAAGATCAAGTGAGACAAAGCCCCGTTCCCTTTCAGGACCCTGTGCCAGTCCTCTTTTGTCCTGTGCGGTGTGCACAGACCCGTTTGGTGCTCAGGTTCATGACACCACATATAAACGGCTTTACAAGGTGTGTCTAGCTACATGTCAAATAGGCTCTGATTGGAAGTTTTTCATTCAAAAACTCCTGAATTCATGGCTTTTGTCCTACATGAACGGCGCACGTTGTTTGGTTTTTATGTACGTCATCCAAAAGAAGACAGCAGATGAGCGGAGTTGATGTGTATATTGTTAATATCTACAACAGCTTGTAAAAACATTATTTAATTTGGCTCTATATCTTTTTTCTGGTGCATCAAGAGTCCTAAAACAGATGCAGAGTTCCTCCTTGGGGTCATTTTTAGTTGTAAACATTGCTCATTTGAAAAACACAATTTTTGTTGCCAGTAATTCTATACAATTTACGTTTGTAATTATCATTCTGTTGGAATATGATGTTTGAAACCAATTGAAATGCCTTAATGGAGCCACTAAGAAATGAAAATCACATTAAATCTTAATTTAAACCAGAATTTGGTACCTTTTTCGCGCAAAAATCCTGAATCAAATTCACAATGTGTTGTTCATAATCTGTAACTGACCAATCAGTGGTGGCGTTTTTTTAGACTAGTTAGGATGCACTAAATAAAATACAACCGAATTTGCCTGGATTCCGACAGCTAGTTTATGGGTTTGTCCCCTCTTCCACTTGTCTTCCCAACAGGAATTTTATGAACACACAAAAACCCTGTGGCAGGATGAAGGGGTGAGAGCTTGCTTCGAAAGATCCAATGAATATCAGCTGATCGACTGCGCACAGTAGTGAGTATTCGGTTTCTTTTACGTGCTGGGTATTGAAGTGCTGTTTAATTGTGCAGAGTTATTAGTATGTGAACATTAAAGCTTTGGAATATTCTTGGAATTGTTGGTCAGGTCGGGTGCACTCTACTCGCTTGACTCGTTTGTGTGACTTTCGTAGCACGTTGCATGTATCGGACTGATTTATGCACTCAAGAGGGAGGGAAATAGAAATGC
The DNA here is from genome assembly GCA_032353835.1 of Enteromius viviparus. Taxonomy (NCBI): domain Eukaryota; kingdom Metazoa; phylum Chordata; class Actinopteri; order Cypriniformes; family Cyprinidae; genus Enteromius; species Enteromius viviparus. The sequence goes on from JAUCNO010001758.1 coordinate 21,441,233, forward strand.
GATGAGTGCAGAAGTGACAGAATGTGAAAGAGTGACTGATGAGTGCTAGACTGATAGGTGTTGTTTAGAAGACGTGTAGGTATGAATGTTGGGTATACATTGAAAGGTTTCCTGCATTGTATGCATGCATGCGTGTGTGTGTGTCCTGTCCTCTCCCACAGCCACTGGTGGTTGTTGTGGATCAGACGCTGGCCTGAGCCGTTTAGACCGGAAGTGCCCCCCCATCGCTCCCCGCTGCACGCTTATGTAAACGTAGAGCGGAGAAAGGAGAGAGAGCTATTTTTAACTCGCTGGTTCACTCACTTGCAGCAGAAGGAGACAGTTTGAGAGGCAATCCGCAAGTATCGCGAATAATGCATCTCCTCTTTTGAAGGAGAAAAATGAGCTTGAAGTGATAATGGTGGCTACTTGCGACTGTTTGGAGGGCAACTCCCTACCTCCCAGACTGCATGGAGGGACGGAGGAGAATGACAGTGCTGTTTCGAGTGCACTCACGCACGTACATGCGTTCAGCAAGAAACCAGCGTCGCCAAGCGCTCGTCCTGTTATGAGCTCATTTTTCTGTCTGAACGTTTTCAAGGCTCTTTTTTTCCCCCCTCTCCTTACTAGTTCTTCCTGCATCTGCTAGTAGCGTCACTGCAGTGACAGAAAATGGCTGAGATAGAAGGGGAAAAAACAGGGTTATATTAGGGTTATGCTGTTTTCAGGGGAAGCATTTGTGTCTATCACTGAAGTAAGTTAACTATGTTTGTACAAGCCTTCCTGGTTTTAGTAAGCTAGAGAATAAGAAACATTTGCTTGGGGTTAAAGTATTTTCAGGGCAAATCTGTGTGAAAAGCAATATTTTGGTTTTGGTGCTTATGGTATTTGGTTATTGTATTTTGGCAATGTTGTGGTATTCTCATATACTAAAAAAATGTTGTATTTATTCTTTTTTTTTGTATTTTGTTTGCATAAATTCAGTGTATTTAAGAAAGAAGAATTTTTTTTAATGGAATGTTTTCTTGAACTTTCCAATTCCATTTATTTCCATGAAACAGAGACCTGTTCCGTTCCTGTCTGTTAAATTTTGTAAATGCAAATCAAGTACATGTTTCTTTGTTCCTGACATAGGTCTCATGACAGAAATGTTTGTATTCCTCCTCTTTTGCATTTAGTTTGCTTAAATTCTGCGTTTTGTTACACGCTTCCTATATTTCCATTACTGTTCCAATTCCATATATTTCCATAAAACTGAGAAATGTTTCTATTTCGTACATGCAAATCATTTTTTAAATTCCTGACAAAGGTCTCATGACCGAAATGTTGCCACCTCAGGAAATATAGTTTTTTTTGCAGGCTACAGCAGTATACATGATTTGTTTTCTTTTGCATTATTTCCTGTATCCAGTGCACCTGCCTGCAACCATTCAGGTGTGCAAGAAATGTTTGAATAGGGAAAGCAGCATTTTTCTTTAGGATGCTGTTATCGAAAGCACGCGTTTAATGTGGACACTCATTTCTTTCTATATTTTTGTAAACCACGTTCTTGTTTGTTTCCATTTCATTAGCATCATGAAAGGAGGGTTTAGGTTTTTCAGAAAAAGTAAAAAAAAGCAGCAAAAAGGGATTTGTCATTCGTAAACCAGAAAAATAATTTGTTTCAAATAGAAAAATTGGACAATTCTTTTCTACAATCTTATGTTTTTATAAACCAAAAAAAGTATTGTTTCATTTATTTATTTTTTTATTTACGTAATCTTTATTTTCAGTTAAATAGTATTTGGTACCAAAACATTTTTGGAGCTGTCTATAATTTTGTAAACCAGAGAAACCTTTTATGTGCATGGTTTGAAAAAGAGTTTATTAGGGTTATATTTTTTGCGTTCCTTTTGTGCATTCCATAAATACACAGAAATGTTTCTTTATGCTTGTCTGTTTTCAGAAGGGCTTTTCACACTTCAAATGGTTAACCCTGGGGAATTGAGTCCTGGGTTATCTTGCTTCACGTTTCACACTGCTTATACTTAACCCAGGGTTAAAAGTTAATACTGGGTATTCATAAACTGTCGTTTCACACATTCCTAAACCCCGGGTTAAAGTCCTTGACTGAAAATATCTGAATCTTTATTGTTCTTTAGATTAAGACCCCATTAGTTAACTACACTAGTTAACATGTAGTGAAAATACTTTGAATATGTTTTATTAAGAATGATACACCGTATAGTGTATTTACAAGTCATTGGCGTTTGGTGATGAGTTTTTGGCTCCAGACGTGTTTAGCTCAGATAAGGGCTTTGTGTCCTGCAGATCAGTGAAGTTCTTCCACAATGACTGATTCAATCATTTCTTTTTAAACCTTGCCTAAAACACAGAGGCATTGTTACGTTAGAATAGAAAAGGGTCATTCCTAAACTGTTGCTATGAAATTACAAGCACACAATTCCCTGGAATATCATTATATGCTTAAATAATTTCCATGAGTACAGATTTTATTGTTTAAGTAGCCAAACCGGTTTATTAGAAGGGAGCGTTTTGGCAATATAGTGTATGATGATACCACGATAAAAGTTCCAATTAATACTGTCACATGCCTAATATATAAACAGTCTAAAGTACTACTGCAAATAATGACATCATTATAAACAAAGTTGTTTTTTTTGTAACTTTTGTATTCTCCTTATAATATCCTCTTTTTAAAATTTTTAATAGTAGTGCATTAGAACACTTTAGGTACAAAATGTGGGATGCCTCAGTTCAAGAGACACGTGAACGGTTCATCTTTTCATATTTACTTTAATGTGCCAAATAATCACACAAGAATTTATATTTAGAGCACAGAAAGATGTCAGTGCACACATTTTTTCCAGTTTAAGTCCACCGGTTCAGCATTATGATTGGTTAGATTGTTTGTCAGGTCTCTGCGAAGGGTCAATTCCTATTTTTCCCTCAAACACTGTACTGTTTACACAACACACACTTCCTCTTACTGAAGTGACATGAGCCATGCTGTTCAGTTTCTGATTGGTTGTCTGTTGCTAAGCATCTAGCATGCTAACACTGCTCCGTTTCACATGGTGCAAGGTTGACACCGCAGTGCAGGGGTTAACAACACAAAATAGGTGCTAACCCTGTTTCAGAACAAGGTTTCATATCCCTGAGGGGAAAATAGCGCTAACTCCGCTTCTAAATTACACGTGTGAAAGAAACGTTCTTTTACCCAGGTTTAAAAGATATTTAGAACAAAAATAACCCAGGGTTATGTGCAGTGAGTAAAACACTAAGGAGAGCAAAAGATTTACCACTTTCTATAAGATTTTTAGAGAAAGTATAAATACTGCAATTTTGTTAAGCAGCAATATTTTATGTACAGTATTAATTGTAATAAAGCCATTCTATCCTACCATTTTCTTTGCTGCAATATTTATTGATAGTGTCATTTCAATATTTTTACAAAAAAAATAGTTGACTCGTGATAAAATTTGGGGATTAATATTTTTATTATCCACTTACTATATTGTTACTAGTTAATGAAGTATTAATACAGTTGCTTTGGGTGGTTTCAATAAGGTGCAATATTGTTTGTAATAATAAAGCAAAGATATCAATCCAAAATCTGAAAGGTGTGTAAAAAAAAAAGAATAAACTGCGTAAAATACACAGGCAGCACAAATGACAGGACAGGGAACCCCCTGTCTGCTCCTCCCACCCCCAAACAGATGAAAACCAGAAACACACATTACAAACGGCATTCATCCCCGCGGCATTCAGGTAACGTTAGGCATTTCCCTTTGCCATTTCAACCCAGCATCCAGCTGTTTAACCAGAGCTGCATCTT
>JAUCNO010001758.1:21445149-21455794 GCA_032353835.1 Enteromius viviparus
TTTTAATTAATCAATAAATACCATCCAAGGCTGACTTTTCCAAAACACTTCTTTATTTGCTGCTAAGAAGAAACCCCTTAAGTTATTTGAAGTATAGCTCCATTGTTGTTCAAAGTAAAAGAAAAGGGGGAAAAAACAAGGTCATATTAGGTTAATGTCAAAGAAATTCTCTTTTTTATTGTATTTTTGCCGTATCGAAAACAAACAGAACCGTGACACTACTGTATCGAACTGAACCGTGATTTTTGTGAACCGTTACACCCCTAATATATATGCTTTTTTCAATCCTAATTCTTAATTGGCATTTTAGGGATATAGTTAGTTGATGGGACAGATGAGATCTAAAACGTTTTAATTACCCTTTTGTGTGTGTGTGTGTGTGTGTGTGTAATGTTTCTATTAAATGCTTTATTTGCCTTTGTTTTTTGAAAAGCATGTGTTTTAGAGGGTAAATTGTTTCATTAATGTTGTCTGTTTCAAAGAAACAAAAATTATTCTCAACAAACGTTCAGTTTTTTTGTAAAGTGGATAAACGTAGCATTCTTGCTTGTCCCGCAGTTCCTAAACATAAGGCCAGCGCATGGAGAGAGAAAAATTCCTAAACCATCCGCCATGTTTCTTTCTGTCTCTCTGAGCGTCTCTCTTTTCTTCCCCCGTCCCTCTTTTGCGAAACCAGACCTGTTTTTTCTCTCTTTTTGCTTTCCCCTCTCTTTTTCTGACTGGCTCTTGTCCATCTCTCTCTCTCTCTCTGTCGCTCTTTCTCTCTCTCTCTCTCTCTCTCTCTCTCTGTCTCTCTGTCTCTCTCTCTCTCTCTCTGTCGCTCTTTCTCTCTCTCTCTCTCTGTCGCTCTTTCTCTCTCTCTCTCTCTGTCGCTCGCTCTCTCTCTCTCTCTCCACTCCCTCTCTCGCTCCACTCCCTCTGTCTTTACTTTTCTCTTCCCTCTTTCTCTTTCTGTCTGTCTCTCCCTCTCTCTGGCCTCTCTCCAGTCACACAAGATTTGGAGCTGATAGTCTATTTATAGCGCCTGTGGTTCTGTCGCTATGACAACCGAGCTGGAGGCCAGGGCGCCAGGGAGCTATTTTTGGAGCGCCGCTGTAATGTCAGACACAGCCTTCTCTCTTTTCTTTCTCTTCCGCCGCTCCCTCTCTCCCAGTTTCTGCTGCTGCTTTACTTTAGCGTTGCAAACTTACAGAAGTGTGCGTGTGCAATAGAGGGAAAATGTGTTGGAGGGCTATCGATTAATTCACTATTTAACATATTTGAAGAGAGAAATCTATCTAGCTTTTTTTTTCTTTTAAAATTGCATTTCATAAAATGCTGAACTTCATGTATGACTGATTCTTTGGAATGCCACATTTTCATCAAACGGGCACAACCAATGCAACAACCTTTTTTTTTTTTTTTTTTTGAACCAGAAACGTTTGTTGTTGAACACCACTTGTTTCTGAAAGGCTTGCCGTTAGATATCCTCTGTACCGTATCATGCCACGCGCACATACACGTTTCACTCAGAGCCTAAACAGTGTTTGGCATATTGGCCCCGGAAGCAGCCTAATCCACACTCTTAATACTCTACTGTTAACTAGATGAGCTGTAACATTAACCAGATTAGTAAGCGATGAGGATATTATCAGCTTTCCATGCTAATACACCATCAGCACAACAGCTCACTCTTCATTCTGTAAATCATTGATTCTCTTTGCATGTTTTTTTCTTGGCTTTTCTTGTTTCTATAAATAATTAATTTATAAATTAAAAATTATAATATTCATTTATAAATGATATAAATAATATTTATCGGTCAGTTGCAGAAGCGTTTTTAATGCTTCCTTGGACAGTCAGTTGTATATTTATGATTAATTTGCTTTTTATATAAAATTTTGTATAAATAAATTTGTTTACATTGAATTATTTGAATTGCAATCACTTCAACCTAATGGGGCAGTTTCCCGAACAGGGTTTAAGATTAGTCCTAGATTAAAATAAATGTTAAGAGCTGTCTAAACTAGAAAAAGCTTGCACTGAGATATCTTAAAATACATCATTGTCATTGTTTGTTCTTAAAATGCTCACAGATAATGCGTTTTTGTGAGACCTGTTTTAAAAAATTCTTAAATGTCCTAAATTAGCAAAGGTCTAGTCCTGGCTTAATCTAATTCCTTTCCGGAAAACAGGCCCAATATGTTTAAAGAGATTAGTACATATTTCATGATTAAGTCTACTAATTAAGTGCTGATTATCAGTGAAGCTTTTTTGTTTGGCATAACATTTTCCATCTTTTATCAACTGTAAAGGTTTGTTTGTGTAGGTCTGGATAATTTTTAGCATTGTGACACACAGCAACACATCAAAAATATTATATTTTGGACCTTTCCTCTGGATAAATGACTAGATGGTGCCATCGTTGTCTCCCCCGAAAAGCTTTTTGACTCAAACTCTGTCTTCTAGTTGGTCAAGAGCGCACTTGAAACTAAAAAGGTGCTTAGGATCAAACAAATATCTCTGTAGTCTCTTTTTGTTACTTGGTTTTTGTATTAACTTTTGTATTATTTTTTTTTTAAGAGTGCAACAGAGACAATATGAATTTGTTTTGAAGTTTGTAATGTTTAAAAAAAAACGTATTTCTTAATTTTCAAGAACATCAGTGGATATATCATACAGAACCTGCTTTTTTAGAGAACTGTTTAAAGAAAGTATAAAGAGTTTAGTAGTTTAGTAAAAAGCAATATTTTATGTATTAATTATAATAAAGCAGTTACATCCAACCATACTTTTTGCTGCTATATTAACCTTTAAGTGTTTCAGTATTTTCATGATAAAGTATTAATTGGTTTTGACACAGGATTAAATTTGGATGATTCTGGGTTTTTTTACAATCCACTTATTATATTGTTAGTAGTCAAAGTATGAATACAGTTGCTTTTGGTGGTGTTTAGGCAGGTGCAATATTGTAGGTAACAAGTAAGCATTAGATTCATCCAAAATAATTAGTTTTGGTATAATGGGTTTTTTATTCTATTTCTTAATGAGAAAAACATTTTAGGGCTATACTTTAAGGGGAAAGTTAGTTGATAGGACAGAATATGTATAAAAATTACACTCTATATTAAATTGTTTCTTAACTTTTACTGCAGTGATTTCTTTAAGTGTGAGTGAGCTCTATACTTTCTTATATAATAAATAAAAGGAGCTGAACAGAAATTCTGTGTGGGCCAAGTCATATGACTCATGTGATACGTTGTGTGTGTGTGTGGCCAGACCATCAATTTACTGCTTCAAGTGTTTTTATTATTTACTTTTTTTTTTTTAAGGATTTTTTAAAAACTATTGTTACTATTCTTCTTCTTATTTTTTTTTTTCTGTGCTAAAACTGATCGTGCAGACCAAACTGTAAGGCCTAGAGAGCTGAAGCTTGGTTAGATGGTAGTAGTCTGGCTTAGTCTGGTTAATTGGAGGTCCATAGGAACGAATCTCGATGGGTAAGTTTAACTCAGGACCCTAAAGGTCTGTACGAATTTTGAAAGAAATCGGCCACTAGTTGGTGCTAACAAGGTTTTTGGCTCTGTAATCACATTTCACTCATCCACACAATATGCATATCATTTGATAGATCTTCTCATAATAACCAACTTTGCCTTAAGAACCATTGCTGTCAGTCAAACAGTTCATTAATTATTATTATTATTAATTATTATTTTATTCAATCTCGAACAAACCACTGTTGTAATAATCTGTGTACTCTCTAGATCAATAATTATATAAAAAAAATAATAATTTTGTCCTTTGTTTAGCTATAATTGGCTCGTTTAAAAAAGGGGCCTGGCTGCATGTACATGAAGGCCTATAAAACGTAAACGAAAACTCAAAAGCATTTGTCACATGACTCTTAACAATTATCCAAAATTTAATGGGAGGTCGGACCAAAGCTGGTGCAATACAGCTAAAAACACAGTTTTTCCATTTTAAAAAAAATAACAACCTCAAATGTTGGAACACATTAAAATATTCACACAAGCATTAAATATTTATTTTATATGATAGGTCTCCTCACTCTGAGCAACTTTGCCTCAAGAACCATTGCTGTCAATCAAACCATTCGTTATTCACAAAAATGTTAAAAAACAACTTTTTTTTAACTAGTCACAGGTTTGTCGCTCAATCTTGATCAAACCAATGCAGAACAATTTTCTGGACTCTCTAGATCAGGGGTACCTGATTAATTTATTCAGGTGTGTTTGATTAGAGTTGGCCAGACAATTAAACCTTGCCAGACAGTCGATTGCCAGGAGATGACTTGAGTACCGCTGCTTTAGATAAATAATTATCAAAAATTGAATATAAATATTGAATTTTGTACTTTGGTTAGCTATAAAAGGGTCATTTGAAAAGGGGCATTGTGACATATACTCAAAACCCTATAAAAGTTAAACAAAAACACAAAACTTTATGAAATTTGGTTAAATCATGTGACAGATGAGTCTTAGCAAGAATACAAAGTTTTATAGAGCTGATACTATAGGTAGCACTATAACCATTAAATAAGGCCTCAAAAACACAATATTTGAGAGTAAATGACCTTTTAATCCCTCATTTATTCAATTATAGACTATATGTTCATATAATATTGTAGATCTCCTCGTTCGGAACAACAAGCCTCTGGGATAAATTATGTCAATCAAACAGTTTTGACAAAAAAACACTATAATGGTTATAACACTTAAACAGTTTTGTGTAAGAAGTTGCAATTAATAACCACTAGATGGCAGTGGAAGGGCTTTAAGGAGCACACAAACGGCGCTTTTCATGTTAGTTGGAGACATTATAAAATCGCTGTTTTAACATTTACAATCACATTTAAAGTTTTCCATTTTACCCATACTTTTTTTTTTTTTTACAATGAAACATGAAAATAAACATGAAACTCTTTAAAAGAGAAGACTTGCAATAACTGTCGCCCTTTATTTCAAATATCTAAAATTGCAACCATGTCTATGAATCTGTGTCTGTGTGTTTGTATTAATATAATAGCTTAACCATTTCATTTCTGTTTGTTTGTGTGTGTGTCTGAGCCTATTCTCCATTTTCGATGTGCTTTCGATGTGTCATCCATACACCCAGGTGTCCCTATTTAACCTCAAAGGTCTTAAAAATGCCTGAACCCTGGTAAATGCTGCTTGCAGCTGTATTCTTAATTGAAAGTGCTGCCTAATCATATCTGTACTGCATGCTTAGAAGAACTCAAAATAAAATGCATATGCATGCAGCTGATATATCTATGTTGTTCGTCTTTTAAGTCTTCTGACATCTATCGAACATACTTTCAAATGCATTTTCAAAGTCTGTGCTACACACTGTTTTAAACTAGAACCTCCGCAACTTTTGGCAGACATTGACATGGAACTAGAATTTCACAAACTTCCTGCCGTGCGGTCGTTTAATTTCTAGAATTTCACTTGAGTTGAGGCTGGATTTGGAATGCAGGCCTAAATATACTCTGTTGCAGCTACAGTATAGCTGTCTTTTCTGCTTGGCATTACGACAGTGGAGGCTATATGTGTTCTCAACTATTGTACCCGGAGGGGCATAAGTTGTTATGTCTGACCAGCGGGCTGGGCTATTGTTGAAAATGTTCTATTAATAGGAAAAAAGGCAATAATTGAGATATGGTGTTAGACAACGGCTGCGGTCACAACACAACTGTCTGTGCGAGCCTCCCCCATCTGTCTGTCTGTCTGCATTTTATCCGGTCGGTCTGTCTTTGTTTGCTTTGTTTTATTTCTGTTTATGCCCCCTCTTCCACGTGATGTGCCACACTTTCATTTGAGCAGCCTGCTGTGCGTGTTGCATGCACACATGCACACACACACACACACACACACACACACACACTTACTAGTGCAGTCCATGCCGCTGTGTGTGGGACCTATAGCCTTGCTGTCACATTTCAACCCTCTGTGTCACATTCCTGTTGCACTTAGACAGGGGGGGTGCACATGTGCACATGCGCGCTGGGCCTGCACATTTCTCTCGCTTTCTCGATTCCCTCATGCTTTGATTTAAGCATTAATCTTTTCCTGGCGTTGGTGAGAAATTTTAATTATTCTAGTTATATTTCTTCAATGATTCTTTGTACTTTTTGTAGATTCCTTGATCTTTCTAATTTAACTAGTTCATAAAAGTAACTTGTTCTGAATAACATTTAATTAAACACTATTAATTGTACTCTTTTTGTGTCATACTGTAATGTTAAATGTCAATATGTGTGTATATATATATATATATGTATGTATGTGTGTGTATGTATGTGTGTGTGTGTGTATAATTAGATTGTTAAAATGTTATAAAAAAAAGTGTTTACAAACTAGAACTAAAAAACTAATTAATAAAGTCCTATATATGCTAAATATATTTATTACTTAAACTTAAACCTACTGTTTAAAAAGCGGTTTTGAAATTTACAAAAGGGTCGATTAGTTGAGAATTTAAAAACTTTAACTTAAAGACTAAAGAATACAATTTGTGTGTGCGTGCATTTAAAATGTAAAAAAAATACTATGTAAATAGTAAAAAAAAAAAAAAATTATTTTTTGAGGATTAAATACTTCAGAATATTGTATAATGGTGTCAGTTCTGAAAGTGAACTGTTTCAATATAGGCTACATTTATATTTTTTATATATATTTATTCATCTTCTGATTTATAATATTACCTTTTGCCATTATAAATCATATGTCTATGATATATAAACTTGGAGTAAGTTCTGAGTTCTGCATGTTTGATTCTGATGAGCGCCTTTAAGATCTCCGCTGCATGGACCAGGAGGCGAGTTCGAGCCGTCCCACCATCTTGCAGCTGTTTTTCACCGGATAGCAGCTTGACTAAGACAGCGTTTCTTGATACCCCTCCCTCCCTGTTTTGCCCTCTCTTCCCCTCTCTGTTTCCTCCCACTAGAGCCGATCCATTGACTAGAGCAGCGTCTGACTGAGCGCTCTCTGATCACTATGACTCAGAACCCTGCCTGCTTTGATCTCCAGCACAAACATGCGCCACCTGCTGGCTGATTCCGCAGCTGCAGATAGATCAGATGCCATTTTTTTTTGTTTCCTCCATGGCTGACTTGTCATGTGGTGATTTGAAAAATGTGCGTGCGAAAGTTTTGCTGATGCTCACTGGGGCTGTGTAAATGCAGAAATATTTACATTTATTATATATACAATTTTAAACATGGTTTTTTAACACTTTTTCAGATGATTAAGGATTGACAACACGACATCATCTTGCAGTATAAATAATTGATATCACGGTACAGCACAATATGGTTTATTAAGTAGTCATATGGTATGATATGCCTTTTTAGGGATGCTTTCCAGATGTAAGGTGATTGTTCGGCAATGACTAAACTTTGGGCTGTGCAAAACAACGTTCTTTAATTCTTTGTCGTGACTTGTTTGGAATAAATCCAGCTGTCTGTCATCGCATTATTCAGTGTTCATTTGCATCTCTTAAATCAGTCTTGTCCTGTTAATTAAAGGAAGACACACAGGACAGTTGCTAATGTTATATTTCTTTCTTTTATTTTTAGTTTCCTGGACAGGATTGACACTGTGAAACAAAGCGACTATACTCCCACTGATCAGGTGTGTAAATATCCACATGATGAGATTTAGACATTTATATTGTATTGTATAACTTCAGCTTATATCCTCATTCTAGTTCTTAAGAAGCATCATTCTCTTATTGTGTCTGATTTAAAGTTGTCTTTTATTGTAAATGCAACTTTGAACTCTTCCCTTTGTCTCTCAGGACTTGCTCAGATGCAGAGTTCTGACTTCGGGGATCTTTGAGACAAGATTCCAAGTGGACAAAGTTAATTTTCAGTAAGTTTGACCAGGAGGCCTTCACTTTTCACAGTGCTACAAAAGATGTCTGCATGTATTTTCATAGCCACAGTTAAAGTCTTGATCATTTTTACAAATAAATACTAGTAATAAGTGCTTGATGGGAACAGGTCTATTGTCTGTGGCCACGTAACTAATGTTTCCTTTGTTTTTGTTTTTTCTGCAGTATGTTTGATGTTGGCGGACAGAGAGATGAACGCAGGAAATGGATCCAATGTTTTAATGGTAAATGCTATACTTTTATAACCTAAATAATATTAATAATAAAGAAAGGGCTGTCCTGCTATTTTATCGATTTACTGACAAAAAGGTTATTAGTCTGGTCAAAATATTGGTTTATTACTTGGTACTAAATTTTTGTAATTTAAGGAATGGTTTATGATGAATTATTTGCATTGCTTGTTCAAGGTTTATGCTAAAACATTTTATCACAGATGTGACGGCCATCATTTTCGTGGTAGCCAGCAGCAGTTATAACATGGTGCTCAGAGAGGACAATCAGACCAACAGACTCCAGGAGGCACTTAACCTGTTCAAGAACATCTGGAATAACAGGTACCCTCGAGACGCCTAAAACATGCTTACACATGATAAAAGGAGGGCTTAATGAGAGTATACTTCTACACCACTCTTATTTTTTCAGAAAATTTGAAAAACTTTTCTCTCCTTGCTTTTCAGGTGGCTTCGAACTATTTCTGTTATTCTGTTCCTAAACAAGCAGGACTTGCTGGCTGAGAAGGTTTTGGCGGGAAAATCCAAAATTGAGGATTACTTCCCTGAGTTTGCACGCTACACTACACCAGATGATGGTCAGTGAAATAGAATAATAATTTTTTATTCATATAGTTAATTGGAATGCATATCCATGTATTACTGTAATGCACATCAGCGTTATTAAGAAGATACTGTCTTTCTATTAGCAACACCAGAGCAAGGGGAGGATCCACGAGTTACAAGAGCAAAATATTTCATCCGAGATGAGTTCTTGGTGAGACTGGTTCTTCAATAGCACCCATATCCTCATAGCAACCCATCAACAGCAACCCCTGTTGTATTAAATTATAGCATTTTTTTGTATTTAAAAATTCAGCATGGATGCATAAATACATTTATAATGTTACAGAACATTTGTATTTCCAATAAATGCTGCTCTTTCTATTTCTCAAATTATTTTGCCAAAAATATTAAATGGCAACCGTTTTAAACAATAATAATAAAAAAGCAAATATGTATTATCAGTAGGCCTAGATATTATTATTATTATTATTATTATATCAGAATATGATTTCTAAAGGATCATGCGACACTGATTGAAGTAATGATTTCTGAAAATTAAGCTTTTATTTTAAATTCATAAATAGTACTGTAGTATAGTACTGTATATACAAGTATGTATGCTCATATATAAATTGATTTTTAAGTACATATTTTGATTTGAAAAGCATCCTAGGTCCTACTAAAACGACCATAATTTTTTATTGTTATTTAGAGGATCAGTACAGCGAGTGGAGATGGCCGGCACTACTGCTACCCCCACTTCACCTGCGCCGTGGACACTGAAAACATTCGCCGAGTGTTTAACGACTGCAGAGACATCATCCAGCGCATGCACCTACGACAGTACGAACTCTTGTGATCGCAGCAGGGATGACGGGACGCAAACTCACCACCTGAACTTTCTTTAGGCCCCCCTGCCCTACATCACGCCCCAATATCAAACCACAAACTTTCAAACTGATGAGTCCCCACCAGTTACACACACAAGCATATTATATATATATATATATATATATATATATATACATACATATATACATATATATATATGCGTATGTATATATATGCGTATGTATATATATTCATGTGTATATATATATATATATACGTACAGACACACACACACACACACACACACACACATGGCCTTTCTCCTTCCTGAGTGACTAGGGGCTGGGGCAAGGGGACGCACTGGGTTACTGATGAAAGCGTGGCTGTGATATCTGGCAAAAAGACTTGTTAACGCAGCCAAGGACTACCGATGTTAATAAAAAGAGAGAGAGGAAAACAAAACATGTGAGAGGGAGAGGGAGGGGGGAGAAAAGAGGGAAGAAAAAAAAACTGTCCAGGACTGCTCAGGACAAGAAAGCCATTTCGTACACATACAGACACATAATGCGTCCAGCTAAACTCCTGACCCACAGTCCTATGTATGTTACACGTCAAACTTTGTCTTTTTTCCGATCATATGCCTAGACACACGTTACTTATATTGATGCGCACGCACAAGACATACACACGCTATTCTTATCCTCCACTGTTTTGGTCCTGTTGAACGTTTGGTGCCTGTGCGAGCCTGGCGCGTCCCCCTCACCTTTTCCCCATTTCCCCTTTCCCAAAACCACATCCCACCCCCAAAGGTGGACAGACCCCACCGGAGGAGAGCAAAACAACGGATCGTACGTTAAAAAACAAAACAAAACGAAAAAACAAAACAGAATGTAGAGCAAAATGTCTTTTTGTTTGTTTTTTTTTCCTACAAAAATGGAGTGTTTGGAGCATTTACTGCCCCGGGTTGCTATGCGTGTGGAACAGAGAATGACTTGAACACAAGACCCATCACATGAATCGCTTCTCGAGATGCATCGCAGGAGAGGCAAGCGCATGCAATGCTAGATTCATGCAGAACAGTGAACTAAATGCAGTGCAAAAAAATCCAAGCTGTCTCTCTATCTCTCCCTTTCTATATA